>JANBXI010000044.1:0-10163 GCA_024271845.1 Cryptococcus sp. VH57_BW
GTCCCTCTGCGCGCCCGCCGCCCAAAACACCATACACAGTAGCCACGCCACCGGCTGAAGACACCCCCACCTTGTCTTCTTCTTCTGCCTCTCTCTTTCCGCTGGACTGAGCGCACTCGAGGTCCGAGAGGTGAGTCTTCCCGAGCAACGACGACGGGCGCAGACACGCCTGGGCCAGGGGCGGGAGGAGCAGTGAGGGGGACTGTGCTTCCGGATAGAAGCAGCTGCAGCCGGCAAGCTTCCGCGAGACGTTTCCGCGATGCCTTTCCTCCCCGCGGCCGGTTGTGCTCGTTCGACTCGTCGTTTCCTGCCCCCCCTCGCCCGTCTCCCTCTCTCCCTCCCTCCCTCCCTCCCCCCCCGTCCCATCCGTCGCTTTCCACTGACATCCACCCCCCCCCCCACAGCCTCGACGTAAATTTGCCACCCTGCCGCCCTCACCCCCGCTCCCAGACCGCTTCCCCCAAGGCGGCCCACAGGCCACCTTCTCCCCCCCCGGCGGTACACCCCACCCCAACCGCGCCCAGTACTCCCCTGCCGACCACTACCCCGACCTCTCCAGTTCCGCGAGTGCGGGGGACTTTTCGTTGGAGCTCCTAGACAGCTTCTACCTCAACGACTTTACCTCGCCACCTTCCCCTTCCTCTTCCACGTGAGTGTCGGCCGGGGCGGACGCGCCAGACGGGCGGCATCCGAAGCAAGGCTGACGCTCGGGCCCTCACCACACAGCATAGCATCCACCAGCGACTCGCAGGGAGGGGGGGATGCCTTTCCCCCCGCCTCGGATAGCATCGACGGAGAAGACATCACCGTCACCGGTGCATCGCTGCGGCCGCCGCAACTCTCGCTAAACCTCCAGACGCTCGCGCACCCCTTCCAGCCCCGGTCCCCCGCCTCCCTCGCCATCTCGGGTGCGCCATACACCGACACCCTCTCCATCCAGCCCGGGTTCAACAAGTTTGTCCAGCCCCAGGACTACTTTGACCTGCACGGCGACGGGTCATTCACCGACCGCTCCGTCTCCTCCACTGGCGAAGGCTCGCTCACCGCGCAGATCCCAGAGTTTGCAGAGCACCACGGCCCCAGGCTGCCGGCGTCGCAGCCCTCGAGCCCCGTGCGCGGCGTGTACAACGCGCACTTCCAGCCCCAGTCCGGGAGACAACGCGGCGCGACATTCAGCGGCGGGTTCTACGCCGGCGGCCTGCCAGAGCAGCAGGCCTTCACCTTCCAGGCAGAAGTGCCCCAGCGGCCCAGCCCGTTCAACAGCTCCCACTTTGCCTTTACCCAGATCCAGCAGACTCACCCGCACGCCCACCACTCCCCCATTGCCCGCCCCTCGCTGTCGCTCGCACCCTCCCCGGCTATTCTCACGGCGTCGCCCCAGCAGCTGCAGAACGACAGCAACCCGTTTTTTGGAGCACCGGCGCAGCAGCCAGAGCAGCAGCAACGCGAGCTTGGGCAGGAGCCTCAGGAGCAGCAACCGCAGCCACAGCAACAGCAGCAGCAGCAGGCACATCTTGGACTCGGCATGGGCATGATTGGCATGGGCATGGGTGAAGTGATGATGGAAGACGTGTCGACACCTACGCCCGCCCAGCAACGGGTAGGCGCCCCCAGCCGGCGGTCGTCGCTGTCTCAATCCCACCTGCCCATGTCCAAGCCGCAACCTACGCCTCCTCTTCCCCCTCCCGCGGTCCAGCAGAAGCAGCATATTGCGCCGGCTGCGACGTCGGAGATTTTCAGTGACGCGGGGCGGATGGAGCAACTGTCGCTGCTGGAAAAGATCATGGAGTCGACGCAGACTCTCAAGGATGCGGTGTTGAGTGGGAGGCCGGTCGAGCTGGCGGATCTGAACTACCATGTGGAGGCGGCGAACGAGAAGGTGGGAACTCCGGGGCCGTCTGCGAACCACCATACTCCGAGCACGTCGCCCAAGATTCAGACGAGCCTGTCTGCTGGAGCGACCACTCCGCAGTACCAGCTGCCGCAGACGATGCCTACCGCTCCTCAGCTGTCTCCGATCCTGCCCATGACTGTGCAGCCGTCCTCGCTCCTGCCGTCGTTGCCTGTTGAACAGTCGCCCCTCCGAGTGATGCGCTCGGCCACGGCGCTGCCCGCGGGCAGCCCGGCTGCCATTGTCACGTCCGGCTCCCAGCTGCAGGCCATGTCCTCGGACTATTTCAGCGGCAAGCTCCAGCCGCCTCCTCTCATCCACTCCCACTCGTACCCGAACGTCCACCAGCTCCCGAGCCAGATCTCTGGTGCCGCCGGGCAGCCGAGCACCCCGACGGGGCCGTCGGCGTCCTTCATCGCGCAGATCGGCGCGATGGGCGGCGCCGCGGGGCACGCGCCCATCATCTCGTCGCCGCTGGCGGCCATGCCGCCCTCGCGCCCCGCGAGCCCGTCGCGCTACATGCTGCCGCAGAGCAGCTGGGACGGCAGCGGCGAGATGCACCCGATGGAGATGAGCATGCACTCGCAGAGCTCGGCGGGGGGCATGAGCGCGAGCATGAGCATGGGCTCGAGCGCGAGCGCGAGTGCGAGTGGGCCCGCTGGCGTGGGCGGGGGGGTGCTCGCGACGGGGGCCGGCGGGCCGGGGATGGTGGAGCGGCGTGCGTCGTCGACGGCCGAGCGCGCGGACGGGCGGCCGATCGTGCGTGGGCGGAGCACGTCTGTGAACAAGGCGTGGGGTGGCCACCCGGGGATGTCGTCGACGAGCGTGCCGCCGAGCGCGTGGCCGTCGCGCGCGGCGTCGCGGGCCGGGTCGGCGGACGACGAGGGGGACGACGACTCGGATGAGGAGGGGCCAAAGCGGACAAAGAGGCGGAGAAGCTCGGTGGGCGGGGACGGCGGAGGGTCGGCGGATCATATGTCGGGAGGAGGCGCGATTTCAGAGGATGTGAGGAGGCAGCTGGACCAGATTTTCGAGGAGTTTTTGAACAGGATCTGTTCGGACTGTGAGTTGTTTGCGACCGCGCCGGGAGATTGCGCAGGGAGAGATCGGAGCTGACGGGCGCTGCAGTGGACGTCGTGGACAGCAAGGGCGAAAAGATCCACCAGGTGCTCATGCCCAAGAAGATGGCCAAGCTGGACGAGTCGACCGACTACCGCCCGTTCAAGTTCCGCATCCAGGCGTTCACCAACGGATTCACCGATACAGTGAGCTAGCTTCCGACTCAGCTTCGATCCAAGCCGGTGGCCGAGCTGACGGGCTTTTCTGTGCAGCTCCAACAGCGAGGCATCACCGAGGAGACGATGTCTGTGAAGAAGATCAAGAACTATCTGTGGAGGCAGGACCTGATCTCGCGGTTCAACCCGGACGGCAAGAAGGCCAAGAGCAAGGGGAACCATATCTGGAATGTGGATGCGAAAAAGCTGCCTGGTGGCGGCTGGGTGTTCCGGCCGTTCAAACGGCGGATCATTGGCCAGCCAGACTCTTACGGGTGAGTGACGCGCTGTGGATGTGGGTGGCAGTGACAGCAGCTGACGACTGTTCCCCCGCCCATAGCGTCGTCAACCAGCCGTACGAGTGGGAGCCGCGTATCTGGGACCCGCAGGCGCCGTCCGACACGCTGCACCCTCGGTTCTCGTCTCCTCCAGGCTCGCTCCCCGCGTGGCTCAAGTGGGAGGACGGCACCAAGCTCGTGGGTGTGCCAGACGCGCCGTGCCCGCTTACGCACATCCGGGTGCTCGCAGAGTTCACCGACGGCAGCGGGAACCCGGCGACCATCGAGGCAACGTACCCGATCCAGGTGGTGCCTCACGTGCAGCCAGTGCAGCCCGATGGGTACGTGTTTGTTGTTGACGTGCTTGTGTGGGTGGGTGCTGACGGGGCGGGCAACTGGACGTGCAGCAGCCATGGGATGTACTCGGGCTACGGCCACATGGGGGCGGCGCAGGCGACGTACGAGTATGACCAGCAGCTCGCGTCGATGGGTCTGCCGCCGGTGCCTCAACCGTGCGTCGCGTTTGTGTCTGTCTGAGCCTGCACCGGAAGCCATTGCTGACTTGGACTGTCTGTCTGTTCACAGGGGCTTGACATACCCCATCAACATGGTCTACCCCCAGCCGGGTGCATACACCCATCAATAGCCGACCCCGACCCTTGCCACCGCCGTGTAGGCCACGGTTCTGTTCTTCACTCGGTTGTTATATGATTTTGTAGACAGGGGCAGTAGGGGGAGCGAGCTCGGGGGGGGGGGGGGGAGGGGGGTTGAGAGAAGAGTCAGAAGCAGAAGATATACAGGGGTATACAGGGGTATATACCACGCAATGTACGAGCTGCTAATATATTTGCTGCCGATGGATGTTTAAGTGGCGGATATAGCATGTGCGGATATGGCACGTGGTCTCTGCTGGCGCCATGGCACGCGACGGGAAACGCTCTTCGCTCCGTGTTCTTTCGTGCCCATGACTCCACGTGCGGCGTGCAGCGTGTTCGGCGTGCAGCGTGTTCGGCGTGTGCGACATGCTTAGCAAAGACACATGTATGTAACACTGCAAACCAACAGCCGCCATGGAGTAAGCAGCAAAGCAGCCAAGCTGAGCGCCTAGGCCGCGGCCCCGACGGGCATGCGGCTCCCCCTCCCCTGGTTGGGCCCCGCGCAGACCCCCGCGGGACACACACCTACACGCCTGTCTGCCAGGCGGGGCGGGCGGGGCTGGAACGAACTCGAGCGCGAGCCGGGCTGGAGAGCAAGCACAAGCAACGCAACCAACCCGTTCCGCCGCCAGACGCCGCGCAGGAAAGCGAAAGTTTGAAGCGGTCCGTGCGGTGGGTGACTCACGCGTGGGGGCCCTTGCCTGGGCGGGCGGGGCGGGCGGGGCGGGCGGGGTGCGTGCGTGCATGCGGCGGCGAGCGACTAGCACCGACGCACCGACGCACGGACGCACCGACGCCCCGCGCACCGAACCGAAACCGATGATGCCCGCGGCCGGATGTCCGGGCGGGTGGTGACGGCTCTCGGACACCTGACGCGACGCCGCCGCACCTGCCTCCCGCCGCGCTGTTGATTATTTCCATTGGGTGGGTGGGTGGGTGGTCTGCAGCGGCGTGCGTCTGTTCGAGCGGGGCGAGGTGTGCATGGGGGATGCATGCTGTCACGGCAGGCGCTTGGCAGTGGCAGCGGCAGCGGCAGTGGCAGTGGCAGCGGCAGTGAAAAGCCAGTGACAGTCGGAACGGCATCGGAAAGGGCCCGGCGGGCGGAAGAATCTGTCCCTTGCCCCTGCCTTGTCTCGTTCCTCTTTTTCACCGAGATCCAAGATGACATGACGATGACGACGGGGACAGGGGGTGGTGCTCGCCGGCACACGGCTGCAGGGTGTCGGGTCGGGCAGACAGACAGTCGGGGCGGGCAGACAGACAGTCGGGGCGGGAGCATAGGATGTAGAGGACGGGTTGGGACGTGCTGGATCGTAGCCTATGCATGGATGGGTGCGTGCTGCGTTGCGCGCTGCGAGCTGGCTGTGGATGGGATAAACAGGCACGGAGAGACGATCGCCGCGGCGGCACGGCCATCGCGTGGAGAGTGGGGTGTCTCGAGCGGGCGAGCGGGCGGGCTAAACGCCAGCCGCCGCCATGGTACAAAGCGTCATGCATGGATGCCATCACTCGGCCGCTCTACGTAACGCGGCTGTGGCCTGACGGCATGCAGCGGCGTTGCAGGCGAGGGGTGGAGGGGAGGGTGGAGGGGAGGGTGGAGGGGAGGGTGGAGGGGTGGGTGAGCCAGAGGCGAGCGAGGTGGCTGGATGTACGGTGGGTGGAGGGCGGGTGGAGTGAGGGAGTGAGTGAGTGAGTGAGTGAGTGGATGCGAGCTGGATGGATGGGGATGGCCGGGGATGGCCGGACGGCGGCCGGCAAATGCACCCGGCACGGGCCACCGCGGGGGATGGGCTGGGTGGTGCCGCGACCCGACGGCGGGCGCGGCGGGCGGGGCGGGGGAGCCGAGCGCGGCGCCGAGGCGTTGTGCGGGGGGCCGCGGGGGTGGGTGGGTGCGCGGGAGGGGAGTGGGTCGTCGCGGTGGTCCGTGGTGGCGGGGGCGGGTGGCGAGCGGGGGAGGGCGGCGGGGCGGGCGACGGGTGACGACCTCGGTGGAGGACGGGCCACGGTGGCGGGCGGCCCTGCCACGTGGCGGGTGCGCTGTTGGGTGGTGCTGACGCGCCGGCCGTGAGCTAAGCCGCGGGCTCGCTGCCGGCCGGCCGCACGGCGCACGGGCTCGGACGCCCTGCTATTTTGAGCGCCCCTGCCCCCAGGGTCCCCCGTGCGCGCTCTGGGCCCCCCGTCCGCCAGCAGCAGCGGGCGCGTCATGGCGACAGACACACCGAATGACTCAGCCCGCACGCCGGACGTCCCTTCCCCCCCTCGCCCCCGGCCGCCCGCACAACACCTGCGATTCCCTTATAAGCGACAGCCCCGGCCCCGCCCACGCCCCCCCTCCGCCGCTCCGCCCTTCCCACCCTCCACCCAGGCATCCCTCGCCACCCCAGCACCGCCCGGTGCAGCCCCCCCCCCACCATGGCAGCCATACAGCCCGCAGACGAGAAGCCCTTCATCGTGAGTCCCCGCCGCGCGCACACGGCCCACGCCCGCGCTGCGGCGCCCGCCGCCCGCGCCCGCGCCCGCGCCCCGCCCCGCCGCTGACCGGCCATCGTCCCCCCCCAGCAACCCACATGGGGTGCATATCTCTACCAAAACTACCTCCAGAGCGCACCGTCCCCGGACGGCGCCTTTGACTGGCTCAGCAGCCCAAACAACCCGGGCAACGCCCTCGTCCCCGGCGGCCAGCTGCCCCCGCCGCCCGCCGCGGAATACACATTCGGCCTCCCGGCCGGAGGTCCCGCGCCTTGGCCCCCGTCCGCCGCACCGGGCGCCGGCCCATCCCCTACGGCCATCAAGACCGAAGATCTCCCGTCCCCGCCCCCGTCACACCTCCAGCTCGCCCCCACGTCCTCCGCCACCGCCACCGCCGCAGCCGCCGCAGCCGTCTACAGCCAGGGGTACTACTACCCGCCCGGAATCTCCACCTCCCTCCTCACCCAGCAGTCGTCCTCCGCGCCCTCCTCCGCCCTCTCCGTCCTCTCCGCGCCCTCCCAGCTCGCCTCCACCGACTCGCTCAACCTCATCGACGGCCACCTCACCCGCTCCCCGTCCCCCGTGTCCTCCCACCTCGTCAGCCCGCACGCGTCCCCCTGCCACCTGCCCGCAAAGACGACCCGCGGCAGGACACGCAGCAGCGGCGGCGCAGCCGCCCTCAAGCGCAGCCACTCGCTCCACTCGGACTCGGACCTCGACCTGTCGCACCACTCGCACGACGAGCACGACGAGCACGAGCACGACGTCCCAGAGGGCGTAGAGCGTGACGGCATGATCTGGGGCATGAAGGTGGACGACTACAGGGCGCTCTCCGCCAGGGAGAGGAAGCGCGTCCGCAACAGGATCTCGGCACGGACATTCCGTGCAAAGCGAAAGGGTCAGTCCGAACTCTCTCGAGATAGATCTCCGTCCGTCGTCGCAGCGAGCTGACAGTGCACCGCCTCCAGAGCACCTCTCGTCACTAGAGCACGAGAGGCGTCTGGCCAACGAGGAGACGGCCCGTCTGCGTCGAGAAGTCGTAGAGCGTGAGCCACCCGTGTCATCCCCGTGTCATCCCGGAACCTCCGCTAACCCCCCCCCCCCCCCCCCCCCGGTCCCCAGTCAAGAGGAGATTAGCAAAGTACGAGAACTCTTACGGCCGCATCATATAGCGATATAGCGATATAGACAGGCGGCGGTGTCGAAGCATCTTGTAGATCAAGAGAGACATGGTAGAAGGGCCTTCTGCGATAGAAGGCTGTGTATAAGTATAGTTCGAGCCGTGGCGCTGCAGCACAGATCGGTGGGATGACTCAAACCTGTATCTTATATAATATTAGGACTTGCGATGCCATTAGATTCTGACCCCGTCGACGTCGTTGCGATGCCATTAGATTCTGACCGCCGTCCACGTCGTTGCGATGCCATTAGATTCTGACCGCCGTCCACGTCGTTGCGATGCCATTAGATTCTGACCGCCGTCCACGTCGTTGCACCACCCCGCCATCTCGTCATCTCCCAGATCGCGATCCTCCGCCGACCCCGGACCCCGCGGACCTCTGTCCCGCCGGCGTCCGTCACCGTCGGTCACGGTCGGTCGCTGTCGGACGGAACAGGACCGTCGGACCGTCGTTCGCCTGACGACCAGAACAAGCCAGAACACACCCTCCAGACGCAAGTGACGACCCAACCCCACCACCGCCAGGTCACAGCACGCAGACGCAGACGCAGACGCAGACGCAGATGCAGACGCAGACGCAGCACGGCGCTCGACCCAAGCCTATCAGCAATTGGATGCATTCCCGACCCGGACCCGATTATTTCCGCCCCCTCGCATTTACTGTGCCGGACGTCATCAGCCCTCCTCCTGGCCGCCGCCTTTCGATCGAGAGAGAGAGAGAGAGACTCACAGTGTAGAACTTTCGGTTCTCGTTCGCGCCAAACAAGTCATGCCTTAACTCGGGCAACATCTACCACACAAATGTCAGCCACGCCCACCCTCCATTCGCCCAGTGGGCGAGCCAGCAAGGGCCTGCAGGGGGCAGGAAAGAAAAGAAAAAAAAAAAAAAAAAAACCCACCTTCTCCTCCAATATCTTCAGCCTCTCCGCCAGGGTGTTGTCCACCTTGATCCGCCCGTGGAGCGACGAGCCCACGACGCCGCCCGCGCTGTCGTCCGGCAGGCTCGCGTCAAACTCGACATCGGACTCGCGCCCAGAGATGTCCTTGTATCGCTTCTGCGCGGCCGACGCCGCCGCCTTGACGAGCTCGGTGTCCTTGGGGCGGTGCGCGAGCGTCACAGTCGGGGCGAGCAGCATGAGCAGGACCTGTGGGGGCGGGAGGGGGTGGGTGGGGGGGGGGGGGGGTCAGTGGATGTCGGTAGATGGGGGGTGGGGGGGGGGGGCGCGGAAGGTGGCAAGGCAGGCAGCCGGGGCGGGGCAAGAGCCTGGTTGGACTATCAAGGTGCCATGTAGAGCCTGGTTGGACTATCAAGGTGCCATGTGGCGCCTGGTTTGACTATCAAGGTGCCATGTAGCGCCTGGCTGGACTATCAAGGTGCCATGTGGCGCCTCTTGAGCCGCCGCCACCGCCCGCCCGCCTGCGCTCCCATGCTCCCACGCAGACAACACCAGCACACCTACCTCGAGGATGAGGTTCTCCACAGCCTCGGCGTATCCCTTCCCAGAGCTCAAAGCCTTGACCTGCTTGGACGACTCCTCAAAGAGCGCATCGAGGTGGTCGTTCCTCGACCGGAGGACCTTGATACGCGAGGTGTTGATCGCAGTCGACTGCGAGCTGTATTTCAAAAAGCAAAGGCGGGCGGGTCAGTCGTCGCCCCGTTGCAGTGGATGGCCCCGCCAGACACCCCTCGTAGTCGAGGTGCGCTGCTCCGCCACGTACATCTTCCACCCGACCTCGGCCTGCTTGCGCTTCTTCTCGTACTGCGCGTCAATCGCCAGAGACTCTTGTCGGACAATCTTTGCCTAGTAGATGAAGGGCGTCAGCTTCCGCACTCATGCAGAGCGGAGGGGGGGGACAGGCCGCTAGTGCGTATAACCTGTACCACGGCCGATGACCTGCCAACCTTCTCAATAGCGAACTCCTCGTCTGCCTTCACCTGGATCTCCCGGGCCTTCTCCCGGGCCTCCTGGGAGATGAACGCCACCTGCACAGCCCGTGATGTCAGTTGTAAAGCCAGCCATACCTTGATCGCGGGAAGGGGGGGGGGGGGTGTCCAGGGCACGTACCATCTTGTTCATCTCCGTCTGGATCTCATTATCGTCGAGGGCGCCTGCGCGGGACATGCTGGGTATTCCTTGTGTGCGTGCCGTTCGGGGGCGGGTTCAGCGAGGGGGGGGGCAGGGGAGGGGGGGGTTGGTATAAGCAGAGGTAGGGGGGGATGCGGCGGAGAGAGATCAATGATAGATATGGTGTGCGCTGGCTGCACGTAACGACAGCGGGCTGGGCCCTATGACGGGGGGCGGGTCTTTCTTTATCCGGTCCCTCCTTTGCCCGGTCCGCGCCCCACTGTGGCGATCCCATTCGGCCCTGGTTCCCTGGTTCTTCTATCTCGGGGGGGGGGGGGGGGGGGGGGGG
>JANBXI010000044.1:10173-141724 GCA_024271845.1 Cryptococcus sp. VH57_BW
CCCCCCCCCCCCCCCCAGAGTGGCTTGCCCGATGCAATGCATGATAACCTGGATATACTATTAATGCTTTTCTACTAACGACCGTGCCGCACACTACTTGATCACTAGCTGGATGAATAAAAAAAACCGGAAAGATGCCGAAACGGAGAAAGAAACACGGATGCTTAAACACTTCCCTCGAAGCCCCCACACTCGAACACGGGCGATGCCACCCCCCCCCCTCCCCGTTCTCAGCCCGAGGGCTCAGCCCCCATCCCGTTCGGACGTGGACCGGAACACCTCAATCATCGTCCTCGTCGTCGTCGTCGTCATCGTCATCGTCGACGTCTTCCGCACGCTTCTTCCCCCCGCGCGTCGTCTTGTGGTTTTCCCGGACAGCGAGCTTGACGCCTTGGGAAGCAAAGACTCGCGTCAGTGTGGTGGTGGGGATGACGCCGGGGAAGCGCTTGGCGGAGCTGCATGGGGTGCGGAGTCATGGTCAGGGTCCGTCCGTTACGAAGGGAGAATGAAGATGGAGACTCACAAGACATCTACAGGCGTGCTCCACGTCTGCGCAAGGATGGGCGCCGCATCACCCGTCACGAGGCCCGGCCTCGAGAACCTGCACATCTACCGTCAGCACCCGCGCCCCCGCCCCGTCTAACCTCACTCTCGAATCGACCATCACCGCCAGGGGCCAAACACAAGTCAACTCACACCCCGAGATCCATGACTCTCATGCGCAGCTTGAACCGCCCCTCGGTGCGCACGCCCATGTCCGTCGCAAAGAAGAACAACCCCGGCTGGCCATTCTCGTCCTGCAGCCGATGACACGTCGCCGACAGCTTGCCCACCAGCACATGGCTAAAGTGCGCGTTGCTCGTCGTCGTCGTTGTCTGCGCAGGCACGAACCTCGGACGCTCCCCGTCCCGCATGCCGACCCCACCCCCGCCCCCGCCCCCGCCCACACCCGCGCTGCCCGGCATGTAGATCTCCTGCCCGGGGGGGAAGGGGTAGCCTCCCGAGTGGAGGGGCGACTGCAACGCCGGAGGAGCCGCGAAGGCTGCGCCGCCGTCTGATAACGAAATGCGGTGGTAGTGCATCGACCGCGGGGAGAGTGTGTAGTCGTCCGCGGAGCCCGCCGAGAGGCGGTGCGTGCTTGCGCCCCAGCCGGACGAGCCCGGCCGGGTGTCTGACCAGTGGCCGCCGCTGTGCGGCCTGTCCTTGCCGCCGTACTCTGTTGACGCCGGGTAGCTCACCGAGGACGAGCTCATGCGCCGGCCCATGGAGAACTCTGTGGGCGCGGTGCTGAGGTCGGTGGAGTGGGAATGGGAGGTGCGTGGACGGTTCCAGAGCGAGCTGCTGCTGCTGCTGTTGGGGCGCTGCAGTTGCTGTGCTTGCAGCGCGGGGAGCGTGAGGCGTGATCTCGCCGGGGGGGCTTCTGATATGGACGCGAGCGAGGGGAGAGCATAGCCCGAGGAGTGGCGTTGGGATAATGAAGCGGCTGTGCTCGGAGGGGAGATGGGCGCGTAGTGGGGGGGGTGTGAGGTGGGTGCGGTCGATGGACGTGGAGGGGAAGCGGGCTGGTCATGGTCGGGCGGGTAGCTTGAGAAGCTATGCACTCGCTGGTAGGATGGGAGAGGTGGGGGGAGAGAATCCCACGAGGACGATTGGGGAGGAGACGTGTAGAGGGTGGGTGGGAAGTAGGAGATGGGTTTAGGTGATGTCGTCCATGGCGCAAGAGCAGGCTCGCCCAGGGCATAAGGGTCTGCAGCTCTCATCAGCACATGTCTTTGTCGTGCACCAGCACTCTATCATCACTTGCGCTCACTGTGCTGCCACGAGCCGCTCGACCTGGAAGACACCGCAAGACTCGTCCCGGCCCCGCTGCTCGGTCCGGGCGACACCACCGGCGCGCCCGCCTGGGATCCTGACCCCTGTGCCCACGGCACGCCGCTCGCCTTGGGGAAGGTAAAGTTCCCGCCCGTAGGATGGCGCACGACGTTGCGCTCCTGCTTGCCGTCGGCTGACCAGAGGTCGACCATGAGCACCATCATGGTGGTGTCCACGAGCCTAGTCGTGAAAACGGGGTAAGCATCACGCCGGGCGGGATGGGTGACTGCACCTGAACGAATCGATCACTGACGATGGGTCTACAAGCTCGCCGTTGGCTTTCCGCACCCACAGTCGAACGATCGGCGGCGGCGTTAAAGGTCTTCGGTCCTGTTGTTTGGGTGGGTCAGCGCTGCCACGCTGCCAGCCTGACGGTGTACTCACCTTATTCCCAAAGCCACACGCCCTCGCTCTCAGCGGGTTCTGGATGATCTCGAGCTCGTACGACCTAGCCCACAGACACGTCAGCAGGTGGGACGCGGTCCGGACTCGGGCCCACGACAGCCATGAGCCATGAGCCATGAGCCATGAGCCATGAGCCATGAGCCATGAGCCATGAGCCATGAGCCATGAGCCATGAGCCACTCACCATGCTTCTCTCCCAGGTGTAGCGCCCCCGCTTGGCCCGAGGTCCCTGGCCAGCTCGGGGGTCGGCGTTTCTGCCCCCGCCGCCGCCCCCGCCCTCGAGCTCTCCCCGCCGCCGCCGCTGCCGCCGCCGCTGTCCCGACCATACGCCCTTTTCCGCTTCTTTGCGAGCGTGGGCGTCGTCGGTGGCGGGCCCGGGTTGGGCAACCTCGACCGCGGGCGCGCCGTCATGGCCATCGACATATCCCGCGTTCACGCGTTCACGCGTTCACAGAAGAACCGTCGGGCGGTGCGTCTCTCTCCGTCGTCGTCGTCCCTTTGCGCTCTCTCTCTTCGCCTCTAGTATTCGGTGTTCGGATGAGGGCCTGCAGTTCCGCCGTGGTGTGTTTGATGTTTGCAGTCGTTCTGCAGTGCTGCAGGGCATGGGCGCCGGGAGGGTGACGGGGGGGAGGACTAGGATGGGGAGCTGCTGGGTGATGTCAGCGACTCTTCCACTCTACGTCCCTGCCTCGTCATGTCAAGTCGCCAAGGGCGTGCCGCCGCCAACGCCCACGCCACCCCCCACTCGTCCCACACGGTCGGTCACCCACGGCACTCACTCTGGCGCGACTATGACCTCTGAATCAGTGCTTCTCCTCCAGCTTGTACGCTGCCGCTGCCGCTGCCGCCGCCGGCTGACCGCGGGTGGGAGTGACGAGGGGGCTTCGTGTACGTCTCTGCCTCTGTCGTTCTCGTATACCGCCGGCTCTCCACGCCCTGCACGTCGGCCCTCCTCTCGGCCCTCTCGGTCGGCGGTGTGGAGTGTGTGTGTGTGGGGGTGTGTGGGGGTGTGTGGATTGTGCAGTGTCGGGAGATATCTCGCGGCGCGGGGCGGATGATCTCCGGGACCGTCCCCCGCTTCTCTGCGTCTGGTCTTGTTCTGCGCGGTGGAGGTCCGGAACCGTGCGAGCTCGCTCTTTGGTCTCTCTCGGCCCGCAGAGATGTCTGCGTGCCGCGAACGTCTCGCTTTGGGCTGAGCGCTCTTTGGGTGGTACGAGCGCACAGGCGACGGCGGGGCGGGCGGGCGGTGGAGAGGAGGATGGTGATGCAGATGGCCCGTCGCCGGTGTGGCCGTGGACGTCGACGGACCGGGACCGGGGCGGCCTCGAGCAGCCGGCGTAGGGGAGGGGCGGGGTGGCGCTAGTGTGGGCACGAGATTGAGTAAACCTTGCCGCTGGCCGGGACGACACCGGGAGCCCGGCCCTGGCGCAGAAGCAAGCTGGGGCTAGCCGAAGCACGCAGACGCAAGGTTTCCTGGTGCGGCCCCCTGTGCCTGCCCCGTGCGCGCGCGGAGGCTCGGGCATTTCCGGGCGACCGGCCACGGCCCAGCCCCGCGCGTTACGTACGCGCAGCCTGCGATAGAGTTCAGAGTTTCGCGCTAGGCCGCGACCAGCGGCAAGTGTCCGGTCTCGCCAGAGACACAGCGAGAGGGTTTGGCTGGAACCGCAACGCTAGGCGTCGTCTAGGCCACGGCCCAGGATGCTTCTCCTCACGTGTGGGGGTGGGCTGGCGCCGACGGGTGCGCTATGCCTGCCGCTACGGGGCTTGCATCGTACGGTCTATGTCGCGCTGTGCCTCTGCGCGTCCCCCATCTACGTGCGACGCCCGCCCCAGCCAACAAGCTGCAGCTGGCCCGACCGGTGTGCACAGATCGCTCGCGGCGATCCGCCCACGAGGGGGATGTGCCTGGCCTCTCGTGTCCGCCCGCCCTCCGCCCCGTCCGCCCCTCTCCGCGGCGCCTTCCCTCACGCCGACCCTGGCAGGAACGGCTCTCGCCCGCCGCCCGACCGAAGCAGCGCGGGCGAGAGGGAGGGAAGGGGCGGGACTCACGGTGCTCACATCATCACATCATCCACCTCCCTACGTGCACCTTCCTCCTTCCCCCCCCCCCCGCTTCCCATGGCGCCTCGCCCGGCCCAGCAAGACACACTGGCAGCACGGTCGGACGTGGATCCATGCCGCCCCCCCAGGCGTCGTAGGCGCGCGATAGCGGCGTTTCGGGCACATGCTAGTCTCTCGGCTCGGGCTCGGTTTGGTGTGCCCTGCTGCGTGTTGGCTTCCACAGCGGCCTCGATAGGGGTCCCGCGCCCTTGGCCCCCTGGCATACTCGCACCGGCACCCGCTCGTCATTGCCCCGTTTCAGTCTGGTCCCATCAAGGTTAGAGGCGATCCTAGACGTCGCCCGATCAACCAGACGACAGTGACTCATCCAGGTACACGGCCAGTCGTGCTACATCCATGGGCACAAATCCAAATGTCCCTGCGCACCGACACAAGAATGCCACCAAATAAGTACGTGCACGCCATGTTTATCCCGTAGATACACAAGATGCCATCCACAAACATATATATCCAAGATGAACAGCAGAGCACCGAGCTGTATCGAGCTGTCCCCCTCGCCATCGGCGGGATCTGGACGCATACATGTAAGCAGAGCGTGCTCTCGACCGTATGGTTATGCTTGGCGACTGCAGAACGACTCTGCACAATCTGATTTGTATACACTGTATGCTGTGCTGTATGCAGGGCGCCAGTGCGCGCTGGCATGTCCGGCCCCGAGCCCGGACATGTCCAACCTCCGACCGCGTCCGCGTCCGCGCGATTCCACGTCAGTCGTCTCTGACGAACCCTTCCGTCTCTGTACGTACATCATTCTCAAAATCCCACCCCACAAAGCCAGTACCCCCCCTTACCCTCGCCCCGCCCCGCCCCCGCCGACATGCCCTACATATCGACAGAGACCCTCGTCGGCGCAGTCCTCCTCGTGCTGGTGGTCCTCGGTGTCCAACACTACCCCACCTCCACTTCCGCGCCGGCGAGCTCGAGCTCCACAACGGCCGCGGGCAGCAAGGCGAGTAAAAAAAAGTCCAAGAAGAAGAAGGCGGGCGCTGGCAGTGGGGCAGACACGGCGGGGGCGGCCCCGGTGGTAGATGGAGATGGAGGAGCGGGGGCCGAGCCGGAGCCAAGGAAGAAGCTGCTCGCGGAGAAGCTGCTGCCGAAGCAGCGCAAGACCAAGGTTGACGAGTGAGTACGACTGCCCAGCGGCCCAGCGGCCCAGTGCCACAGTGCCACCGCGTTGCAGTGAATCAATCCTGATGGCCATACCCACCCTCAGCATGCTCGCCCCGGAAGACCGAGCTCCCACCATCGCCCGCGTCATCAAGGTCACCCCCAAGCCCAAGCCCCAGGGATCCGCTTGGGCCGCAGTACCCTCTCCAGAACTCGTGTCTGTCGTTCCTCCTTCGGCGTCTTCGGCGTCTTCCGGGTCTTCCGGGTCTTCCGGGTCTCCCGGGACGGGAGCGCAGCCTTTGTCCAAGCCGATCGCACCGCCTGAACACAAGGTGGCCGAGTTTGAGGCCGACTATGCGTCGTCCTCGGAGGCGGGAGAGCCTGTGCCGGTGGTGGTGGTCAGCAAAGGCAAGAAGAAGGATGACGATGGCTGGGACGTTGTGGCGCCCAAAAAGAAGAGTAAGCGGTACCGCTCCACTGTCACTGTCCGGAACCGTCGGTGCCGTCGGTGCAGAGCTGACCGGGAAGGAAACGGATTCAGAGCCCATATCGGTCAGCATTGGTTCGGGCTCGGGCTCGTCCGCGCAGTCCCAATCCCGGTCCTCCACTGCTCTTCCGTTGCCTGTTTCGACCGCCATCCAGAAGAAGAACGCGAAGAAGGCAGAGCAGAAGAAGGCCCAGCGGGAAGCTGAAGAGGCGGACCGGCTGAGGAGGCTTGCCATGCACAAGAAGGACTTGGAGAGGTGTGTACCGTCTCCATACGAACTAACGAACTGGGGACCCAAGGCCACGCTGACGTCCACTGCAGGCAGAAGATTATCGAGCTGTACTCCTCCTCCAAGAAGTCTTCGGGGAGGGGCACTCCCGCCGCCGGTGCCACAGCGTCGGTGACCGCAAACGGGAAGCTCATCTGGGAGTAGAGGGCCGTGCGTATGTCCCGCCAACAAAGTATGGCAGTAGCATGCCATGCCGGTCCGTCGCGTGGCTCGCGTGGCGCTGGCCTGGCTTGTCCGCCAGTCCACTCGCACAACCATGTGCACTTGTAGATCCAAGCTGGGTCTGCTTATCGCTCGCGCGCATTACACAGTAGGCGCTCTTCGATCCCATAGTTGACATCATGCATGCATGCGCACGCACGCACAGCTTGTCAACAATGACGTTTGGTCGTTCAACTACCACCACATACATACTGTCCAATGTCTTGGCTGCGTGCCTATTGCTTGTGCGCGCCTAGGGAGGTGGAGGCTCGAGTCCATGGGGGGGGGGGGGGCGGCCGCGGACGGTCTTTTGGGTCACCAGGCAACTTGTCTTTTTGTCTCTTCCTCCTCCAGCATCACCTACTCGCCATGTCTTCAGAAGTGACTGTCGTAAACGGAAACGGCATGGTGCACGACGGCGATGCTGAAAGCTCAAAAATGGCAGCCGAGTGAGTCTCTCCGTCCCCAGCCCCCAACCCCCAGCCTTCCCAAGCTTTCTTCTTGCCACTTGATCACTTGATCTGACGCCGTACCTCTTGTCCGTTTTTTGTCGGGCGGCACAGCGTCGATCCCGTCTTCCACGCTGTCAACTTCGCGCGCGGGATATTCAATGTCGGATACATCAACCAGGAATGGTCCGACGTCCAGCTTACGTTCTTCGCGAGCGGGCTGAAGGCTCACCGTCGTAAGCTACATGCGCTTGGTCTCGCGCGACCCGGCCTGACGCTCACGCTCACGGCTTGCTTGTCTAGTCATCCTGGCCCGAAGCCCATACCTGGCGCATCTTCTGTCTAATGTGGCTCCGGGATCTACCGTCCATCTGGCGTTCGTGGACAAGAACATCACCGAGGGATCGGTCCACATCATCCTTCAGCATCTCTACAGTGAGTCCGGCCGCCTCTACTTGATCAATCAATCAATCAACCAATCAATCATTCAAGTCACTCACTCACCAACATAACCCCCAGGTCCTTCCCTCCACCTGGTTCAACCCGCCAACGCTCGCGCGATACTAGCCACTGCCTACCTCTTCGGGGGTATGCCCGAGCTCGTCCACCATGCGTACTATGTCTCCCGCGATTCCCTCGACTCGTCAAACGTCAGCGACTTTGTCCACTGGCTCGGCGGGGCGGCGGCGGAGGCAGGCAGCACGATGTTTGGCTCGGTCGCGGTAGCGAACGGCGAGGCGGCGGGGCAGAAGAACGGGGATGGTGAGGTGGCCGCTTGGCTGGAGGAGGCAAACCCGTTGTATGGCGAGTGGACCGTGAGGCTGAAACACGACGTGTGAGTTGTTGCCAGTGTGGCATATGCCCCTTGTCCGTCGTCCGCTGCTGTGTCCGCTGCTGACCCGATGTGATATAGCCTCGACTTCCTCCTTCGTGTCCTGCCTGATCAGGTCGTAGAAGCCGGCACCCTCTCCTCCCTCGACAATCCCCTCCTCACCACCTATGCCCATCTTCCCTACGCCCTATTCAAATACTGCATCGAATCCCCCAGCGTTCCCATCCCCTCACTTCAAGAACGTTTCGCGTTCGCCAAGCGCGTTATTGCCCAGCGCAAGAAGCTCGCGGCGTCTATCCCTGGGCCGCAGATGGAGGAGAGTGCCGTGCTCGCTTTCAGGGGTGGTGACGGGATGGAAGTCCATGTGACGAGGAGACCCAAGAAGGCGAGGCAGTACTTCAAGGTCGAGGGGTGAGACCATCTCATAAAGCGGCAGTGGCCCCGAGCAAGGGGGAGCTAGACTGCACGAATTGGACCCCAGCATTTCTCACCTGTATAGCATTTTCTCATGCATCGTTTTCACATCAGTGACCTGCTATCTTATATGGCAGTAGTCCCCAGTGTACCCATATCACTGGAACGTCATTTCCAGGATTCGCTCGTAATCCTCCACGACTGAGTCGTACGTCTTCGCCAAGGCCTCCTTCCTCTCGTCTGGGGTCATCTGTGAAAGCATCTCCTATGATGGGGTCAGCCGCATGCTCCCCTTGGTCCTTCACCACAACAACCTCTACTCACAAAGTTAAAGCGGTAGAGCCTCGCCTTGACATGTAATCTATACGCCTTGACCTTCTCCGCGTTCTTCTTGTTCAGCTGCCGATACAACAGCATCTCCAGCACACGATCGAATTGCCTCTGCGCAATCTTGTACTTCTTTCTGATCTGGTTCTCCCACTCGACCCTGGGACCGCGCTTGCCCTCGCCCACGCCAACAAGGAACATGGGGTCATCAGGGATGCCCTCCTTGACAAGATATCGCAGGTCGTTGCGGTCCCGCAGGTCTTCGAACGCCTCGGCCGGGTCTTCAACTGTGAGCTCAGCGACCTCGGGGCGCGCGAGCATGTGTTGAAAGAGCGTGGCGTAGAGTTTGGCTGTTCAGAAAAAAGTAAGCCAGACAGCCCAGTAGAGCCCCGAGGGAGACTGGTCCACTCACAGCCGTGCCCCTGCTGCTGATAGGGTGGAAGTATGACAAACTGGCTCAGACGAAGCCTGACCCTGTCGGGGAAGCACCAGAACGGGTAGACGGAGACGTAGCCGACAAAGTGGTAGGTGAAGATGTTTGAGGCAGGACGCTTTCGGCGCTCATACAGCACGATAAACTCCCAGGCATCCTCGTCCTCCTGCTCTTCGCCGTCAGCGGACTGTCTCAGATACCTTGATCAATAGACCGAGCACTCACGTGCACATAGCTCCCGCCCTCAATGAAGAGGAGGATGAACAGCTGCATCCTGCGGTGATATTCTCGGAAGCCAGGGGTGCTCCATGTCGCCTGACACCACCGAGCATCGTCAGCTTTATCGCCAGACCAGCCCCTGCGCCAGTGTCCGTCACGAACGCTCACCTTGTACATCTCAAACACCACCGCATCCTCACTGTCCTCGTCCAGGACCACCTCCGCGTCCACCTTCCCCTTCCCCTTGCCTTTCCCCTTGCCCTTGCTCCTCGCCGCTGGCTGGACATAGCTCCCCAGTTTCTCCCCCAGAGGCTTGAACTTCTCCGCATCCTCCGCCACCGTCATCTTGAACTTCAAAGACGACTTGGTGTAGTCCGGGGGAATGAACTTGTAGAGCGTGCCCTCGATTTCATCCGGAGGCGTCGCGCTAGAACTGAGCTTGTCGTCGTACGTGATATCGAGAAACTGCTTGAGACTACCCGAGGCCATTCGGAGCTAGTATTCGACAGTCAGTGGGTGCCCACACGATCCGGATGTCGACTTGATAAGGGTACCCACCTTTATATCGAGACCCTTGTACCCAAAGATCTTCTCGTGCTCGCCGAAGATGGGGTATGTGAATGCCGGGTTGAAGGGCTCGATCGCCTGCACCTCCTCGACCATAAGCACATCCTCGTCAACAGGAGCACGTGCTATAGCAATAAGAGGCAACAAGAGTTAGCACAGTACTATGGACACGATGCAGCTCACGGCTGCAGCGTCGAGGATAATCCCCCTCTCAGGACGTCACAATCCAGCGGAGCGAAATCAGAGATACACTCACTGAGTTGGACGTTCAGAGCCTCATTGGAGTCGGTGACCCATTCTTCCAACGCTTCCGACATATTGATACGTTTATTGTTTGTGAAAGGTAATGATGATTTGAACAGATGGGACACAAAGCTCGCGTGTCTGTTCGAGTTAATCTCATGTCGCACGCAGACGCGTTTTCTGCGCGCCGGCTGAGCCCTGTGGCACCCTCTCGGGCTTTCATTCGTGTCGCATGTCTGGACGATTCACTAACGGCGATATGTGTTATCTTCTGGACCATGTATCATGTGCATTGGGTTGTGTCTATACATTATGAACAAGAGAAACATCGATGTATGAAACGGATGAGGATAAAAAAAGAAAGAAAAAGAAAGGTCTCGTCCCGGGATTGAACCGAGGACCACCCCCAAAGCTCTCCGAAGAAAACCCTAAGGGGGCATGCTACCACTGCACCAACGAAACGGCTAAAGCCACCGTGACCAATTGATGGTTGCCAGTTTCTGCCTAAGACATATGGTCATATCACAGCTGGTTGCTGGCTAGGTGCTGTCAGCGTTGTGAGGTCTTGTGAGGTCTGCCAACATCTTTTGGCTAAGTACTAAGCATACATAATCATGTGGAGTGATGCTACCGAAAACTGCACAGGAGTGAGATCTCGCAAGTGGTGGCGCTTGCTATCTCGGTACCCGACGAGAGGCCATGTATTTCAATGCGGTACACACACATATGGCCCTCTCCTTGTCGTCTTCTTGTTGTGCAGTCTTCGACTCCAGTCCTTCTTCTCATAGTCTCAATCATCTCTGTACTTGCAGCTGTAACCCCTCCCCCTCCTTAGCCTAGAAGTAGCCTATACTCGCCGGCGCAGCACCGCAGTCATCAACCACCACCCCTCTTCCACCCCGTCTCACCGCCAGTGCTTTAGACAAGATCCATACGGCTGTGTGGCATGTCGTCGGTTGTTCGTGAATGCTCATAGTGACATCATGTGAGAGGTCTTGACAAAGGCGACAGGGTTAATCTGGCAGTGCTTTCTGGCAGCCACGTCGAGTGCCGAGGGGACATAACCTAGTGCTGGTGGCGATGGTAGCTGAATGAGGCCAGGGTAGGTGTCACGCCCTGGAGCATGCTTCCTGTGGTTTTTTAGGGGGAATGAAAAACCTTTTAGGTATTGTCGCATGAGGAGAGGGGAACGACTATGAACGGCGGCTAGCTAATATATCTACCTCTGCCCCAGCACCCTGCGACTGTCGTCAACCAGCTACACAGGCGAACCGTGGCCAACCATCTACACAGACGACGACGACCCAAGCGCAGTCTAGGAACAACGCGAGAACTCCGAGACGTGACGATAAGTCACTGTAATTTGGGTCAATCACCTGGTGCGTACGGGAAGGTTGAGAGGCCGAAGTCTGTGCTGTAGCAGATCAGTCTGGCCGACCCACGAACAGAAAGAAGACACCCAATAGGTTGGTTCTATGAATGCGTAGGGGCTTTCCTGGCGGTACGCTAAGTACAGTCCAACGATGGGTTTATTCCAGATGAGTAGTCCAAGGATTGAGGTTATCTGGAGGGGGAAAGAGCTGTCGAAGGCGCGGAGAGAGATGAGAGTGAGTACAAAAGTTGACATCAGGATAGAACGGGTCTATCCAAGGTTTTATATGTCTGAGACCCTCTCCCCCGAACATTGCCAAGCTCGAGCACATCCCAGACGATCCGTCGGGCATGTCTCCTAAACGATTCATCAAGCAAGGCACAGAAAGAGACGCTGCACGCGATGTACATACATAACACAACATACCTCCAACCTGTGAGAATGTAAATCACCAAACGTAAGGGACATGCGACCACACGTCAGAGAAGAGCAGTCAGCGTTACAACGGGATCATGTCAGTGCTGCAACGGGATCATATCACATTTCGTTACAAGCCCAATCAAAGTTCTACTCATCTCATCCCCCCGTTCCATGCACAGACGTTAGACACGATTCGCCCATGTATTAGACCGCCGCAACGATCGCCTCCGCTGAATTGAGCGCGCCGACCATTTTGACACACTCCCTCCTCCTCGCCACGATGTCCGGCGACTCCTTGAGCAGCTCATCGAGAACCTCAGGCTTGTAGAGGTGCTCGAGGAGTTCTCGCTGGAGATTCTCTTTGGCGAAGTTGACCAGGTTGTACGTGATGGCCTTGGGCACCATGTCGATCATCTCCCGCTTGACAACAGAGTAGTATGACTGGATGAGGAGCTCTGCACGGACGGTCAGCAGGCACCCACGAAGAACTCCAGTCATACTCACTGATCACGTCTGTCTCCATCAACTCCCGCTCATTCAAAGACGCCACCGGCTTGATGATGGCAGGCGGAGCCTCCATCGCCGCGGCACCCCTTTTCTTCGGAGCTTTATCCTTGTGGAAGAAGCTGCCGAAGAAACCCCCTTCGTCCCGCCTGAAGTCGGCGTCGAGGTCCTTGCCGTTGTTGAGGGCATTAGGAGGGATCTTTTTCGGGTCGACAGCCTTCTCTGGGGGCTTGTTTGCGTTCATGCGGTCAGTCACAAGCGCCATGGCTTTGTGACCACCGATGAAGTCCGGGTGGGTGGTGTTGACGTAGCAGGCCTGCATAGCAACCATGTCGCTAACGAGCTTGTTGGTAGGGGTCATGCAGTTCTTGAAAAAGCTGATGACAACGAGGTTGAAACGGTCCTTGAGCTCCGGGTACCGCTTGAAAGTTGCCTGAGATATCATCAGCTACTGGGGCTCATCCCGGCCCATCCTGACGACTCACAGTCTTGCCCAACAAGTGACCCAAGATACGGATGAGCTCGTCGTAGACAAGCGCACAACACCTCAGAGAGGGCTCCTCCAGTCTCCGGATCTGCTGCTTGACGATGACCTCGAAGGCCGTCGCCCCGACAAACAGCGATGGCGTCGAGCCCGACGAGTTGTACAAGATGGTCCGGATGTCTCCATCCTTCACCTGGTCAAAAGGGTCGATGCTCTTGACACCGCTGTTGTACAGCTCGTGGAAGACAAAGCTGATACGAGCGCCACCTGACAGCTCGTTGAGAGACAAGTCGTTGGTGTTACCGTCGATCGCCGACCGGAATTCGGAACAGAAGTCGGTGATGGTGGAAAGGACGAGACTGCCGGGGTTGGTCTCACCCAAAGGCCCTCCGAGTGCCTGCAGCTCAGCCTGGTACTTGGCGAGCTGCTGGCTGATACGAGCTTTGATGTCCGGAAGGGTGTTGCGGATGTGGTGCATGAGGATCTGGTTGTCAGCTCCAGTCGCTCGCAGGATTGACTCACGATGTTGAGCTTCCTCGCCAACCACGGGGTGCCACAGTACTGCGCCTTCCCGGCATAGCTCGGGTGTCCCTCGAAAAACCTCTTCTCGTTCTCCAGCGCGGACACGATCGATTTGGACTGGTCAATGTCCCTCTGACCACGGTTGACCACAGGGACATAACCGAGCCTCAAGGGGATCACCCGCCCCGCCAAGATATCCACCACGTCCGTCCCCTGGTCCATCAAGTCTACCTTCGTCAAGACACCGATCGTCCTGCTTCCCTCCGGGTCAACCTCGCGGGCAAGCTTCAACCCGTCCGAGTTGGCCAAGTCGGTATTGGCAGCGGTGACGGCAAGGATGATGGCGTTAGGTTTGGAGATGAAGCGCATGAGCATATCCCTAATCTGCTTCTCGATGTCTCGAGGCTGATCGCCGACAGGGACCTTTGTGAGACCGGGGAGGTCGACCAAGGTAAGGGTGAGGACATTCGGGGAGAAGATACGAAGGTTGATGGGGTTGGGGGAGATACCTGCATGGTATGTCAGAAGACGTCACTTCGGGAGCACATACGACATACCGGCATTTTTCCCAGTCGCCTTCTCTGTCTCCCTCACGATCTCCTCGCGGACTTTGGAGAAGTCGTGGAACTTCTGCCCAGGAAGGTGCAGGAACTCTCCCCACTCATCAGGGTTGTTCTCGTTGAGCTGCACCTTCGCCATGGCATCCTCCGGTTTCTCATCGCCGCCGTTCGCCTTGCTGGTTGCCGGGCGGTTGATGAGTTGAAGGACCTGCACAGGAATGGTCAGTATAGAGGGAAGATCAGACTCAGCGATCGGACAACTCACCAAAGGCCGTCGGGTCACGATACCTGTACCTCGTGGCAGGAAGTCTCGACCAACAATGTTCTGTGGGGCATATTAGCAGAGCCAATTAATGTAAGCTGTTCAGACATACCTCGAGGACTGAGGACTTTCCGCTACTCTGCGACCCAATGACTGTGATTTGGGGCAGATCCTGTGATGCGTCAGCTGCTGCAGGCAGGCAGGCAATCAGCTACAAGAGAAACAGCTCACGATATTGTTGGAGACACCGATAGAGGCAAACACATCTTGAAGCTGGCGGTACCTTCAGCAACTGGCCCCGATAGAAGCATTTGTAGCTCACCTTGTTCACGAGGTTAATGAGTTGTTGGTCCATGGTGAGAGCTGCTATCTATTGTTTAGGCGGTGACAGAGGGGGTTGCGTTGCAGAGTATTTGTTGGGCACGAGTATGTCCGAGTACGGGAGCAGCGGAGAGACGAATAGAGAGGAGGGGATGTGATGGATATAGGTGGATGGGATGGATGGGTGAACGAAGAATGGCTGTGCGGCGAGAAAGGCGAGTTGCAGCATCATACTAACTGGAGCTGCATGCAAGCTGATGACACGCCGCCACCGCGGCACGGGCGCGATGACGGAATTACTAGAAGTGGCAGTATTCTGTATCCTCTTTCACCTTCTTCAAACGAACGCACAATCGTCACATCTTGCATCAGTTACGACTACCATGCGAGAAAGAGCAGGGCATGGCGCGTAATACAACCGGAGAATGTGTACACATACCTGGTGTCGAGCCGATTTTAGGGGGCCTCATGGGCTGCGCGTAGCCTCAAGAGGGGGACGTCAATGTAATGATGGCTGCAGAGCCTGCTGCTGTTCTCCAGACCACTAGGGCTTCGGCAATATTCATAAGACCCCTACAGTATGCTGAGTGCAGTATCTCTGATGATTATAGCACGGGGAGGTGTGGACCAATAGATCTTGCGGACTCTCTGGGGCAGCCTTAAGGCTGGTGCCATGGTTTAGTGATTTTTATCAAAAATAACAAATCGGTCACGGTGGCTTTAGCCGTTTCGTTGGTGCAGTGGTAGCATGCCCCCTTAGGGTTTTCTTCGGAGAGCTTTGGGGGTGGTCCTCGGTTCAATCCCGGGACGAGACCTTGTCTTTTTGTTTTTCTGTGCATCCATAGGAATCGTGGCAACTCGCGCTCTCTGGCCCCGTTCTCTTTCGTGAAAAAAATAAATCGGTCACGGTGGCTTTAGCCGTTTCGTTGGTGCAGTGGTAGCATGCCCCCTTAGGGTTTTCTCTGGAGAGCTTTGGGGGTGGTCCTCGGTTCAATCCCGGGACGAGACCTTTTCTTTTTCTTCTTCTAAGGACCTTGAGCGAGGCAGGCGTTTGACCTGATATCTCCCCCTCACGAGGGCTGTTCAATCTTGTTGTTGTGGACATTTTTTTGTTGTGTGTGGTGGTGGACCTGAATTTCAGCAGCAGGGACTGATGATCGATGATGGTGATGGATTCTCCTCGGCCACTTTGTGAAGGAGAATATCTGACACGTACTGTAATATACATGGGCTGGTCGAGCCGGCACCTAGTAACGCAGCGCTCACTTCTATTTATAAGTCTTGTTGCTTTGACCTGTGCCCGTAAGGTATGGTACGAGTGTGTAGCCGGAGAAGCGTTTCGTGACGCGCCGCACTTTAGACTGTACTTATATACCCAGCTGAAATAGCTCAGACAGTAATCGGTCACGGTGGCTTTAGCCGTTTCGTTGGTGCAGTGGTAGCATGCCCCCTTAGGGTTTTCTTCGGAGAGCTTTGGGGGTGGTCCTCGGTTCAATCCCGGGACGAGACCTTCTCTTTTTGATATTTTCACCCTTGGTGATATACCAGCTTCATTAGACAGTTCAAACGCTTATATATATAACTCTAAACTGTTTGTGCTTGTGCCGCGAGATTTGCAGCCTTGTTATGCCTTCGAAGGACCTGTCTGACACCCCGTCATAGGCTGGCGTTGGTGCGTTGTCGCGTCCTTGAAGAAGCGTTCTGTGGTTAATGATATGTTTTTGTTTTTTAGTAACGGTTGCTAGATACATGACTGGCCGCAAGACTCTATGTAATCCTGGAGCTATTTCGTGTATGATAACGGCCGCCTTTAGCTCTACCATATGCCCCTTCTTTCCCGCGGTAGGTAAGGTACACGGATAACTTCCCCGCGCAGATCACGGACCACAAAGCAACGACGCCAATTCGTCAATTTGCTTCCGCCGCGCACTCCGACTGCTTGAAGTGTCATTCGTCCTCATTCATCTCTCGCCTCCTTAACTCCAATCCCGACAACCCATCTATCTTCCACCATGGCCAGCATTCCCTCGCGCCTTGCGCAGACGACCAAGACGGTAACGACCTGGGAGGAAGCGCGGGCGGCGTCGACGGCGTCGTACAGGGCTTGGTATCGGGCAGTACGTCTGTCTTTTCAACCTCTCCTCCTCTGCTGCACCTTCAAGTTGCCTCATCCTGTCAACTGAATGCTAACGAACAGTATTTCAATTGGCAGGCCCCCTCCATCATTCAGCTCTATGAGCTCCACGTTCCTCCCTCCCTCGTCCGCCTCAAGTTCAGGCGCGACTTTGAGCGTAACCGGGCTATCACCGACCTGTCGGTGATGAACATCCTGCTCCTCAAGAACCACCAGGAGTATCAGGAGACGATGAACGTTTGGAAGCACCCTGTGAGTACTGATTACATTGAAGCAAGTGGGTGGTATTGGCGGGCAGGATGGGTAGAAGCCGGAGGGCGTGGGCACTCGGAGCAACCAGATAGGTGGCGGTGTATTGAAAGTATTGTCGTGCTGACACCAACCCTCCCTGTCACAGTCTCACGTCATGCAGTGGTTCAAGGAGTACGACGACCCCGTAAAGCCCCAGACTTTCCTCGATAAGTTCTACGCGAGCCGAGATGACCCTGCGCAGCTCAAACCGACCTACTAGTTGGAGGGTGTGGTCGGGCGCGGTTAGCTGGGTCCGGGGTCCGGGGTGGGAGAGCGCATTAGGGTGCTAGACGGGACAACAGACCATGCATGGAGTCCTTACTAGTGACGCGAGGACCGTGGCTTGGATCGCAGACCAGAATGCTGGCTTGCGAATATGCTACAACAGGTTTATGGATGGTAAATACTTGACTAATAACCACAGGCCACCGCCCGTCACCTGCTCGCCACTCTTTCACACTCCCACCCCTATCATGTCTGCATCTCTAACCTCGCCAGCTCCGCATCGTCGATATCCCCATAATCCTCCATCTCCATCTCCACATCCCCATTCCCATTCCCCGTTCTCCGCCCCACCACCGACGCCTGCACCATCTCTGCGCGCTCCAGTTCCTCCTTATCCTTGCGCTGCCTCTCCTCGATATCCTCCAGCGTCCAGAGCGAAATACCCGTCTGGGTATGGTCGAACGGCTGGGATATCTGCCGGATGAACTTTTTGGCGAGGGAGACAGCGACGTCGGTGGAGAGGTTGGAGTGGGCCTCAGTAATGTAGCTGTTGATCCATTTTGGGAGCTTGGCACGCTTGTCTTGCCGTGCGAACCGCTGCGATATGGCACTCGTGTCAGCACGGGACTCTGTTGTCCAATTGGGAGTCGCTCCACTCGCCTTGTCGGCAAACACCATCAGACCCCAATCCGTCTTTCCTCTCAACACTCGCCCCACGCACTGTGCTGCATGCCGCATAGCGTCGAATGTGAGATAGTCGTTCTCTCTGATCCTGTGATTATCCCGCAGGAACTCGAGGCGGGCTTTGAGGATACGCGATTCGGTATACTGGTATGGTATACTATGAGGTGTTGGCAATCAGTTTTCTGTATAGGCCGGGGTGAGATTCGGGGAGACATACCCGAACATGATCACCGCTCGTCCATAGTTGCTACACCAAGTGTCAGCTGCGGGTGTCTGATCGAACAACCCGGAGTAGACTCACTGGTCGAAATCGATACCCTCCGAAACCTTTCCCCGGGCAACAGAAAGTAGGACCGCACCTCTACCGTTGTTGCACGCTTCTCGGTAATTTTTGAGCGCTATGCTCGTCTCCATCGCATCCGGCGTCTCGACGAATAGCAACTTGTGCTTCCACACTTCGCTCAGGATGCCCTAGTGATCATCGTCGCGTAAGCGGGAGACCGTTCGACCGCAGCAAGCGCACAACTCACCATATCATACCACGCCGACACGATCGACTCCATATATAGATAACTCGGGAAGAACGCCACCACGCCGTCCGGCACCGTCCTCGCCATCTCAGTCAAGATACTCCCAAAGTTACGTACCACCGCGGGGTCGTTACGGACCTCAAAGCGGGACGAGATCGGCACCTGGTCGCTCCCACGGGTAATGACCATAGGCAAAAAGGCGTTGCGCTGAAGGGTCATTGGGTAGGACTGTTCCATGACGGGCTGGAATTGGAGCATCTTGGGGTACATGTCGAGCGGGGAGATGGTTCCCGAGGTGATCACGACAGAGGAGAAGCGTTCAAAGACGGGGGCCATGGCAAGGGAGGGGTCGAGGCAGCTACATGGGGTGTCAGCCTTGAAGGTATATCACGGACAGCACGGCTTACGTGAAGTGGAAGATGGGGTTCGGTACTGTCGCGTGCTCAGTCTCGTAGGGCTCAAGGATGAGGAGGAAGCCCTTCTCGTAAGTCGCGACGAGGGTTCCGAACCCGGCAATCTTTTGCAGCGCCGAGTGCTCATCAAGATTGGTGAGCTCGAGAGTGCGGATCAACGATGTCAATCGCTCCGACGCGAACCTGTCGCGGCTGTCAGCTCCGACAGGCGACAGTTGAGAGGGCCAATGCTCACCTGAGGGGCCGTTGATCGATATACGTGATCTCCTTCAAGTGCGCAAGGAATGATTGCGGCGTCTCGGCCACGACATGTAACACCCGCATCCTCGTCTACAACGACGCGTCCGTCAGCTGATCATTTGTGCGAGAATTCTCAGTCAAGCTCGACTCACTTTGAGATACTCGATAAACCGCTTCAAGAACGCGATAAAGTGCTCCGCCTTTCTGATGTTGCCTGGTACAGCCTCATCCAGCATGTCCTTCGACAGAACAGGGCTGACCAGCATATCTTCGTCTTCAGCGCTATGCTCGTTGGCTTCTTGAAGGCCCTCTACGAGCTTGGCGTATTCGTCCTCGAGTTTCTGAGAATCGGTCTCTTTGATCCTATAGTTGAAGGGCACAGGGTCAGCTTTGTCAAGCAAAAAAGCAATTCCGTGACCCACTCTGCGATCTTATCGCTCAGCTTGTTGACACTCCTAGCTGCCGAGTCCAGCATCGGTCTCGTAAGGTCGATTGACAGTGATTCGATACAGACGTTGTCTACCGCCCACATCCGGGTCAGCCTGTTGCCCACAGGTGGAGGCCTGTATTTCACCCAGAGTAGCTGCTAGAGCTATCATGAACTTACCGATATTATGCGCCTCATCAAACACCACGATACTCTCTTTACTCATCTCCGCCGAAACCTGCTCCGCTACCTTGGGGTCCAACAGGTAGTGGAACGAGTAGATAACAATGTCCACGAAGGGCAGCTATGGCCCGATCCAAGTCAGCGGGCGTCCAGCGAGAGCATCGGCTATCGGCGTACCATTCTTCGGATGGTAAAGTAAGGGCACACGCCTTTATCTTGCCCGTACTTCTTGACGTCATCGAGGGTGTAGATCCCAGGCGGTATTAGATTCCCCGGCTCGTAATTGTTCAATTCCTTCAACAAGAAACTCGCCGTCAGCTGGGACTCCACACAATAGGGCGGGAGTGGAAGCTCACCTCATGGAAGCTACACAGAGGCACACTCCCAGGCTCTGCCCGCCCCTTCTCACACGCAAACGACGACGTGAGATCGCGACATCGCGAGTCTACCACCTTGCCCTTCTTCTCCTTGCTGACCTACATTCTCGCGTCCTTGTCAGCTGAATTATCCTTTCCGAGACAACACAATCCGGAAAAAATTCAGCTGATGGGCGACAACCCCCCACGCACCTCTGGATGGAGACACAGATTCCGCCGACTAGTCAGCCCCATCCCTCTAAAATCCCCATCGTTCGCGCCCATCTCTGCCCGGTACTCCATCAACCGCTTCAGCTCGGCGAGCGCTTTCTCGATTTCGGGGACGGTTCGCGAGCAGTAGATGAGCTTGCGCTTGTTTGGGTAGAACTATGAGCACCAGCAGGTCAGCGCAAGTAAGGCCGGACAGCAGGGTAGGAGGGCATACCTGCATGTACGCGACAATGAGGGAGAGGAGCGAGACGGTCTTGCCTGTCCCCGAGGGCATTTCCAGAACACAGTGGCCCTATACAATATAGCTCCTGTTAGATCTTCTATGGGATACTTGCGATCACAAGCACAGCCATCTAGGAACGTACGCCAGCATCGAGAGTGGTCTTCAGGTCGGCCATGTACGAGTATTGCTCTGTTCAGAGTTGTTCGTCAGTTTTCGCAGGGGAGGAGGCGGGGTGACGTAGCTGAAGCATACCAGGATAGAGCCTGAGCCAGTAGCCCAGTGAGGTCAGCATCAGCTCAGGTGTGATTCGATGGCTGCACTAGCAGCAGGTGGCAAGAAAGCGACGTACCGATCGTACGGGAAGAGCACGGGCAGATCGCCCAGCATAAACTTCATCCCACCGAATTTCTTTCGCTGTGCTGTTGCCTTGAGACTGTCCCGGTTAACAGGGCTGCTTCTAGTACTCTGCTGCCAGAGAGTCGTTGGATGTACAGAGTAGAATGAGCAAAGGATCGATTGCGACTTTGCTGAAGTGTGTGCTTCGTCAACCGCGACCTCCACTTTCCCGTCCACCACCCAGTCATACGTCGTACAGATCAGCTCGATCATCATCTCTATCCTCTCGCTCTGACATCCACCTCTAGCGTCCAATACACCATGCCGGGGGGAACTGTAGAGCCACATGTGCCAGCAGAGGACGCATCAAGGTCCGCACCACCGCCGACAGCTAGCACGGGCGTACTCTCCCGCCTGACAGCTCGGCAGGAGGGCCGCCTCCGCGCGCATCTTGACGAAAGGCTGGCGGCGCTCGAGCGCGACGAGCGCACCCAGTATGTCTCAATCTGTTCCCAGCTACCGCTTCCATCCCCAGATGCGAGCATTACTGACCACCAAGGTTCTCTTCATCACCCTATATACATCCAGCAACTTCACCTCCCTCCCTGCGCTCCTCGCCCGCCTTTCCTCTCTCCTCCAACTTATCCTCCAGATCCCCCCCTTCCCTCCTTCCTCGTACCTTCGCATATCTTACCTCCTCACACTCACCGGTGTAATTCCCTCATATCTCTCTTCCCTCCCACTCCTACCTCCTGGGGCGGTGCGTCTCGCAGAAACGGAGGAAGCAGGGCAGGAAGAGGCGGAGAGGGTGTTACGACTGGTACTGGGATTTCTGAGGGAGGTCGATCGGGGCTGGGAGGCGGTACTGGGGGGGAGAGGGTGGGTTCCTCCAGATACATCTGTAAAGAAGGAAGGGAGTGATGGTGTGGAAAGAGATGGGGGTGTTCTGGTGGGTGGGAAACCTGTGAAAGTGGATTTCGGGGGACAGGTCGACCAGACAGAACGGTACGTCTCTCCCCCTCGCTCTCTTCCCCCCCCCCTCCCTCTGTATCTAACAACTACTGACTGGCTGCCCCTTCATCATCTAATCCATGCAGAATCCGGCTTCGCTCCATCATACTCTCCGGCCGGGAAAGGATGATCGCCTGGAGTAGGACGTACGGCTCATTCCCTGGTGCGTCATACCCATCCTCGAACTCCGTCCCCGCGACGCCAAACGCTGCTGGCATTCCTACGGCCGGGACCAGCGATGGGGGAGATTCGATGACGGACAGCTGGGAGATGGAGATCATGAACATGTGGGATGGGTCGCTCGCGATGCTCTCGGAGGCAGACTTGAGCCAGGATTGAACACATGAGGATAAGAGGTATGCCTGGGGCTCAGTTGGCAGCAGGTGCAGAGCCGTTTGTTGTATGCATGTGGGATCGTCTACCAGGTTTTCAAGACTCCAAGGAAGATGTATAGGCAGGTAATGCAGCGGGGACGGCCGCTGTGAGTATGTATCATCTACAACAAGAGCTCATTTTCTCCTCCCCCCGCCTACGAAAATCCTACTCCATCACCTCCATCACATCCATTCTCTTCCTCAACAACTCCACCAGTTCCACCCACTTCCCCCCCGTCCTAACCATGACCTTCTCCCTCTTCCCCTCGCCCGCTCTCCTCCCCCCCAAGCTCAGCACCTTCACCGGCGTCACCCTCTCCCCCGCCCCAAACTGAAACTCCCCCTTCCACTCCTCCCCCTCCCGCATCCTCTGTCCGCGGCGGAGCGGCGCATCCAGCCGGTACGTCACGAAATTCTTGTCGAACCCCTCCTCGACGAGTGCTGCCCAGACAAGCTGGTCGAGGTGGTCGTACGGGCTCGGGGAGAAGGGTTGGAGAGGGGGCGCGCCGGGGCGGGTGTCGGCGGCGGCGTAGGACATGACGCTGAGGCGCGAGGAGGGGCGGGCGGAGGGCGTGGGCGTGGGGGACTGGAATGACGATGGGGGCGCACGAGCAGACATCGAGGGCCTGCCTCCTGCACGGGCTCCGAGGGCAGGTGCAGTCCGCGGGGTGGAGTAACTCCGCCCATGCCCCGGCGTCGCCGGCGTCGACGGCGTCGGCGGCCCTCCAGTCCCACCGGCGGACAAACGAGGCTGGAGCGCGGAGAACGACGAGCTGAGGCGAGGCCGCCCGCCAGCGAGCGGTTCGGGGGTCTTGAGCCCCATCCTCGCGCGCTCGAGGTGGCTTGCCCCGTGCCCGCCGTGCCCGCCGCGTCCGCTGCCACCGGGGGTTGTAGGCGGTGGGAGGGAGAGGCCAGGGACGGACTTGTACCCCATATCTGACGTGTCGCTCTTCGGCGACAACGCCCTCGCCCCGCCACCTGCCCCGCCGCCTCCAGTACTGCTCCGAGGGCCCTTCGGGCTATAGAGAGGAAGCCGACTCAACCGCCTGGACCCTGCCCCGCTGACGACCGACGAGCTACTCGGAGTTGGGCTGCAAACCCTTGCCCCTCTCCCCGCACCCACACCCACACCTACGCTAGGCGAGGAAGCCACGGTCCGACTCGTCGTAGGCGTCTGCCACGGTCCCGACGGCACGGCGACCACCGGGTCATGCACTACCTGCGGCGAGGTATTCCATCGCGGCCTATCCCCAGGCGCGCACGAGGTAGCAGCGGCTGTGGCTGAAGTCGTCGCGGAGCCTATCGAAGCGAGTGACGTCCGTCGGGTGAGCGTCCTGCCTGTCGTGCTACCTGGCGCGGCACCCCCTGCACCCGGGCTCGATTTGGAGCCAATCCCGGGAAAAGAAGAAGGCGGCTCTTGCTGCCCCGCCCTACGCGTTAACGACCTCGCGGACGACGCCGACAAGCTACTCGATATTGACGACCTGGGCGTCCGCTGCCCCCCTGCATGCCCATGGCCGTACCCTGTGCTCGCCCCCCCAGCAGAACGGGGAAGGGCACGGCCAGCGTATTCACTAGGAGGGTAATCATCGGCAAGAAACTCCATATCGTCGGTGCTAGCGCTGGCGCTGGCGAGGAGCTCCATGGTGGGGTGGGCGGTGATTTGAGAGAGGACACGCTGGACGCGGGTGTCAAGTTGGTAGAGCTGAGTTTGGAGGGCGAGCCAGCGTTGGCCCATCTCATTGAACCTGCGTGTGGGGTATGTTAGTATGACGGTCAACCCGTTATAGACAGCTGTAGGACATCTGCGAGCGCAAGAAAGAACAAGACAGAGAGGAGAGAACGCGCCTTCTCAAAGCCGCCCCATTCTTGACATGCCTCTCCGTGATATCTTTGTCCATCTTCTTCAACATCCTGTTGGCGCTTGGCATGTATGCCCTACACCAAACTCCACATCAGCTCAGTGACACTTCCTACCACTAATAAGCTGCACTTGGGCTCACCGTTTCAGCGACTCGTGATCGCGCACGAGCTTCTCCAGCCCCCGCACGCTCGGCTGGTCCTCGAGCTCGGCTTTATCTGGTATGGGCGCAGACGAGCGTGTTATGCGGTCCAGGTAATGCTGGTAGAATTATCGTGTCAGCTGCATGGTGGAGCTGGCTCGGTCGAGCTGTTTGGGGTAAACCAACCTTGCACTCAGCGAGACTCTTCTGGAGAGACTCCATCATCCCTTCGGCCTGGTCCGCCATGCTGCTCAGCACATCAGCTCCATGCACCCTTTCTCAGACACCCATCTATCCAAGGCTCACGTCTTGAACTCTCCCACCCAATCATCCTCCTTCACGCCCTCCTTCAATGCCCTCCACTCCTCCTCCGCCTTCTTATACTCTACCGACACCTCCTCCACCCCATCTGCGAGGTCCCGCCCTTCCCTCCCGGGGTAGGCGTACACGTCCGACTGGAGTTGCACGAGGTTCTGCCGCAGGACTGGTATGGTCGCGGCGAGCGAGGCAAGGACAGGGTCGAGCTGAGCGGACGGGAGGGGGGAGGCGTGTCGAAGCTCTTGGATCTCTGGAGACGGCTGGGGGTCAGAGCGACGGATGGGACTGTGTAGATGGGAGAGGGAGGAGAGGGCTCACGGTATAAGCGGTCGAGTAGGGCTGCTACTTCTCGCGAGAGCGTATGAGTCCGGCTAGACAGAGCTCTGCACGTACCACACCATACTGGGTTAGTCTCGTGCACGCGTGCTGCTGCTGTGGTTCAACGTACGCATAGTCCTTGCCCTCGCTAACACCTCCTACCGAGCCAGCGGCCGCAGCCAGACTCTCAACTCTCCCACCATGAGTCCCCCCATTGAGCACGCCGTTATTCAGCGCCCCAGGCAAGCTCTTGCCCGGTTCGCCTGGCGCGCTGGCCGTCGCGTCTTGGTTTGAGTGGCCGTTGGCGGGGTCGAGCTCGGCGTCGGGGGCGTAATTGATATGCAGAGGCTGTACTATAGCTGCAAGCTGGTCGTCTACCGAGCGTGAGCCAGCTGCCATCGTGGGGTCGGTGGTGGGTATAGCGGGGTGACGTTGAGTGCATACATACCCCGACACTGCAGGATGTACGTGCAGCGTGGCGCGACCTCGGCCCCGGCTGTGTGTTTGTAATTACATTACGTTTTGAGACGGGGCGATTTGTAATGCAGTGCCGCGGGATTACCTTTGCCGTGCCTGAGCCCTGAGCCCTCCCCCCCCAGCCCGCGCCCGTTCGCACCCCGCCCAGCAGCAGTCTCCACACGCTAGAGACATCCTCCCCGTCCCGTTCTTTCTCTACAACCTGGCAGCGGCATACGTACAACAAGCCTCAGCCACAGCCAAAGCCACGGCCACACCACCAGAACAAGCACCCCGTACACCCCCGTAGCCACACAAAGGAGCACCCCCACTCCACAGTCACCCCCAGCAGCGCCTCCCTCCCGCAATCGCGCTCCTCAGATCCCCGTTCCCTATCGCGCCACTACATCACACCCACCCGCCATCCACCCACCGCCAACCAGCCATGTCTGCATCCTGGCCCACCATTCTCAACGAGCTCAACAGGGATGTCGCCCGTGACCAGCCAGACGACGTGATCCAGTGGGGCGCAGATTGGTTCCAGACCAGGCTCCGCAACGAGGTGAGTCACGCACGTAATCGTGGGTCGGCGGGCGGGCGGGCGGGCGGGCGGGCGGGCTTTCCACTGCGGCGTCCTCTTCCCACCTCCCGCGTAGGAACTCCCGCGTAGGAAATGATCCCCCGTCGTCTCGTCTCGCCCCTCTTCACAAAGCAAGTCCGAGGAAACTTTTACTGAGCCCCCGCCCCCCGCAGCGTCAAGGCCCACTGGCTTCCTCCGGCGCCAACCGCGGCCCGCCCGGCACCCTCGCCTTCCCCAACCCTAGCTTCGGCGAGCTCCAGCCGTACGCGCTCTCCCCTTTCTCCGAGATGGGCCCATCCGACTCCCCCTTCGGAGCGGGGGGCGCCCGCCGCGCCACCGTCCCCACCGGCTCCACCCTCTCCGCCAAGCCCCTCTTCTCCACCCCCTTTGGCGGTGCCCTCGCCGCCGCCTCCGCCGCCGGGAGCGGCCCCTCCCCGGACGACCGCAGCCCGTTCAGCGCGGATGGTGGCCCGCTATCCAGCAACTCGCCGTTCGGGACTGCGCCGTCTTCCGGTGCGCCTGACGCGCCCGACGCGCACGACGAGACCCCCGTGCCGTCGTACGCACTTGGCCGCCGGACGTCCGTATCGGCCGAATCCCTCGTGCCTACCAACCTGCGGACGTTCCCCCCCTCTGGCGGATCCCTGGAGACCACCATGGAGGAGGACGAGACGACGCCGAACCCGAACGCCCCCGGCGGGCTCGGCGGGGAACCGACGCCCGTCTTCCCCAAGACGGAGGAGCAGCTGCTGCGTATCCGCCAGGCGATCCAACCCAACTTTTTGTTCAGGAACCTCGATGAGGAGCAGGAGGCAGACGTGCTGGACGCAATGAAGGAGGTGACTATCCAGCCCGGGGAGATGGTAATCGAGCAGGGCGCAGCGGGCGACTACTTTTATGTGGTCGAGAGCGGCACGCTCGACGTGTTTGTCAAGAAGGACGGACAGGTGCTCGACCCGGAGAAGGGCGACAGGCCTGGCCTCGGCAAGAAGGTCGCGACGTGTACCGAGGGCAGCTCGTTTGGTGAACTCGCCTTGATGCACAAGTGGGTCTCGTCGGGTGGTGATGGCGTGGAAGCGAGCTGACACTTGTTTCTAGCTCCCCTCGAGCAGCGTCCATCCTCTCGCTCACCCCCTGCACCCTCTGGGCCCTTGACCGAGTCTCCTTCCGCACCATCTTGCTGGACGTAAGTCCCCCCCCCCCCCCTTCCCCCGGCCACTCGCTAACATGCTCCCCAGCACACCTCCCGCAAGCGCCGCCTTTACGAGTCCTTCCTCTCCGAAGTGCAGATCCTGGCCTCCCTCCAGCCCCAAGAACGCGCCAAAATCGCCGACGTGCTCGAGACCCGCACGTTTAGCGATGGCGAGGACGTGATCCGCGAGGGGGAAGCCGGCGAGGAGTTCTTCTTGATTGAGAGCGGAACGGCGTTGGCGATCAAGAAGGATGCGGAGGGGAGGGAGACGGTCGTGAAAAGGTTGGGAAAGGGGGAGTACTTTGGTGGTGAGTCGTGCCCCCCCCTAATGCGCTTCCCACACACATCTCTTAAAACATCGCTGACCCCCCGAGCCCACCCTCCAGAACTCGCCCTGCTCAACCGCCAAACTCGAGCTGCCACCGTCCGCGCCTCGGGCCCCGAGAAGCTGCGCGTCGCCGCGCTCGGCGAGCAGGCCTTTACCCGGCTGCTCGGGCCCGTCAAGGATATCATGGCCCGCAACGTTAGCGAGAGGTATGGGGTCTCGTACGCGAGGGGGTCTGTGTGAGCAGCCTTCAACATGTGATCAGTGCATGGGTAGGTGTAGTTCATTTGGAGGAGGGAGGGAGGTTACGTCTCGCTGGATTTCTGGTGTCACCTGTATTTGTCTCGGCGGTACACAGTGTGGGTGGGGTGGGGGGGCTGGGGGCGGGATGCGGAGGGACGGGAGGGACGAGTACGGGGGTGTGGGAAGTGTAAGGGGCGGGGGAAGGGGTAGGGGCGATGTGTCGCGGGAAGGGGAAACCGTGGTATCACTACAATGATTCGTGGTCGCTCAAGGCGGTATGGAGCAGCATGGATACGATATATGTGCCGACGGCTTGTGTGGCGGCGGTTCAGCCGGAGGGGCTTGTTATGGTGCCGTCTAGAAGATTGGATATCGCAAGTGGAATGATAGGACGAGATAAAGAGACAAAATCCATGCGAGATAGATAAGAACCCCATGATGTGTTACAACCAACAGTAGAATGTTTGGGCCCCGCCACGCCCTCTCCTCTCCTTCTCCCGCGTACTCCACGGCCCAGGCCCGTGCCGCACCGCACTCTCTCCCGCCACTGCTCTCCTTCCAACACACACACACTGGACACCAGCATGTGACACGCGCTCTATAAGTTCTAGAGATCATCAGGGATCTCGATGACTGGATCCTCGCGTCAGCCACCATCCCACGCGAGTCAAGACAACCACTGCACTCACGATGCCCCATCCTCTCAACCTTTGTCCTCAGATACTTCTCCAGCTCGGGCCCGCTCGCCCTCCCGGCACCAATCAGACCGACACCTGCCCGACGCATCCGCCAGTCTTCGTACTCTTTCTCCTCGGCTTCTTCCTCTACTCCCTTTGTAATAGGAGCGTGGGAGAGGGAGTGAGAGAGGGAGTGAGAGTGGGAGTGAGCGTGGGTGTGGACGTGGTGTACCCAGTCACGAGGTGTCATCCCCACTCGCTCTACGACTTTTACGCCCTCCCCCGCAAGACCCTGTACCTTCTCGGGGTTATTGGTCAGGAGCCTTATCCCCAGCTTTCCTTCATCCTCTTCCCGCTCCCCGCCGCCGCCAGCCAGCCCGAGATCCCTCAACATCTCCGCCGCGATATCGTACTTTCTCTCATCGGCGCCGTGTCCGAGCATGAGATTGGCAGTGACGGTATCGTGCCCGAGATCTTGGAGGTTATACGCCCGGATCTTTTCGAGGAGGCCGATCCCGCGGCCTTCCTGGCGGAGGTAGATGACGACGCCGCGGCCCGGCACGAGGGGGCCGGAAGGGAGGGGTGTGGGTGAGCGGGAGGCGGCGGGAGTGGGGAGGTTGTGTTGGGTGGGGTGAGCGGGGTGGGCGGGGTGAGTGGGGTGGGTGTGGGCGGGGTGGGGAAAGGGGTGGGGGTGGGGGTGGGGGGGCGAGGGGGAGAGGGTAGCGCGCTGGGGGAGGGAAATCTGGTGGAGCGCCTCGTCGAGCTGTTCCCCGCAATCACACCTCATCGACCCGATCGTCTCCCCCGTGAAGCACTCGGAGTGGATCCTCACGAGCGGCTTGATATCCTCCAGCCCGGCCACCCCAACTTGCTCCTCCTCCTCCTCCATCTCCATCGCTTGGCCGTCGCCCTCCTCATCGATCCGCCCGTTCTCCTGGCCAGGCCGCAGCCTCCCTGTGTACGCCCCCCTCACAACCCTCTCCATCTGCGTCTCCCCCTCGCGCCACACCGCATCCAAGCTGCGCGACCTGATCTCCCGCCTCCCGCGCGGGGCGGCGCGGCGCGCCTCGGGGTCGAGCTGGATCGGGTCGAGCACGAGCGCGAGGTGCTCTTTCGTGTCGTGCGAGTTGTGGTACAGATGAAGGAAGAGCTCACCGTGCGGGGTGGGAATGCGGGTGCGCGCCATGCAGCGGACTTGGATCCGGCCCGGATGGGCGGGGGCGGGGGCGGGGGCAGAGGGAGTGAGGTAAGAAGGGGCAGGGTGGAAGTAGTTGGACATGGAGGGGGAGGAGGCAAGTTGGAGGGTACGGGAGATGGGGGTGGGATCGACGCTCATCTTGCGTTTGGTGGAGCGGTCTTTGGCGCCGAGGGAGGTGAGCGGGGAGGTGGACAGGGAGTGGGCAGCGGGGGCGCTGCCGTGGGTGGGGTGGGCCGGGGCGGGCTGGCCAGAGCGTGGGATGGCGATCGCTGGGGTTGGGGCGGGGTCGCCCCCGGCCTGAGGCCTCTCGGCCTCACGCTGGGCCTTGGCCTCGCGTCCCAGCATGGCCTTTGCCTCCTTCTCCATTCGGATCCTCTCGGATCGGGGCGCCTGCGTTGATTTCATGAGGACTTTTGGCGCAGGCGACGACGGGCGGGACTCGTCGCAGCTCGCGTATGCCTGTCGAGCTGTTTTTCATGAAAAAAAAAAATTGAATATACAGCATGTCAGCGAAGAAACGGACGATGCCTGGTGGGTGGTCGGGTGCGGCAAGGACGGTAACCGGGCGAAGCGGCTATGTGCGAAGGCGCTATAGCTCCCAGCTTGCCCTTGCCGCGGAGAAAAAAGAACCGCCAGGCAATGGGAGATCGTGGACGTACCCAAGCCGTGGCCAACGTGGTGTCTGGAGACAGGCCCGCTGCCGGTGAGCACTGCGCTGAGGAGGAGAGCATCCATGGGGCTGTCTCTCCTCGGGAGGACTTTTTTCTTGGGCCCAGGCGTGGGGGCTGCGTCTGCGCTGGCGCGGGTCGGGGCGGAGGCGGCGAGGGGGCCGAGGATGGACTCATCTGCGGTGAGGAGTGCGAGGAGGTCCATGTCTGCGTGTGAGGGTTGTGAGTGGGCCATTTTGGCGGGGTGGAAGAGGGAGGGCATTGCGGTTGAGGTGTGGATGCGAGTGGGGTCTGGACGCTTCTGCTTCTCTGTTGGGCGCCGATGTGGGTGATGTGGGTGTGGAGATGTATTTTGTAATGGGGCTGTCCCTGAGAAGTATTTTGTAATGGTGCGGTCCCTGTGATTAGGACTGATTACCCGATCACTCCCCGGCCTGACTCAGCTTTCCCCGTGATACCTGTTCCCCGGGTTCCCCGTGAACCCCGTGTCCCGCCCGTCGGCCTCGGCCGCGTCCGCCCGGTTCGTCCGCTCACTCGGGCCAGCCCGTGCGCCTACCAGCAGGGGTCAGAATAGGCGTGCGGCTCTCCGCTGCCGAGACCGGAAGCGATGTCGGGCGCGCCTTGCTGTTGGAATCTATTTGTGGCGGCGGGAGTGACTCACCGACTCGCTCGCCGGCTCCACAAACCGTCCATCACATCTCTCTTCAGCTGCCTTCCAGCTACCTCCCGCTCCCAGCGATGCCTCCATCCATGCAGTCTCATCAGCCGGCCCATTCTCGCTACCGACCCACATCGCCTCAGGGGGCGGTCGGCACGGCACACCGCAGACGACACGGGGTATATATACCCCCGCGGAAGGGCATAATGTCACTCACTCACCACCCACCACTTGCCAGAACAAGTCATAACCTCAGCTTGTGTTCTCGTCTCATCCATAGAGGTATAGATCTCACGCCATACTCCATAACAAGCCCTGCCAGCAGCACCAGCAACCATGTCCTCCTCTGACCCCGACACGAGCACTCTCAACAAGATCAACTTTACTGGCGGTCTCCCCACCTCAGTTGACCTCGCGCCCTCAATCATCTTCCTCATCATCGTGAGTCGCGCATCACTTACCAGACATGCACTGCAGTACCAGAGCTAACAACCCCCACAGTACGTCCTCTCTGCCCCAGTCCTCGTCTGGCGAATCGCAAGCAGAACCCACCGCACCCTCGTCCTCATCCGGCCCGCCATTTTCCTGCTTTGTCGGATGGGTACTCTTGGTCTCCGCGCGTGGATGGCCAAGAACACATACGGCGAAGACATGCTCAGTGAGTCCTATACCTGGGTAATAAACAATGGACTCTCGGCGTCCCGGCGATGCTGTCCGCTAACCAGGGTGAGTACATCTCAGTTGCCGAGCTTGTGATGGTTTCTATTGGGTGCCTGTTCTTGATCGAGCCCATTATCTCGTGTTGGAAACTGCACATCGAGTCGGACGTACCCGAGGCCGAGCGCCCTGTATGGATCAAGAAGCTTGCCATGTGAGCTTACCCCGTCCCAGCTATCTATTTCTTCCCTGGCGTGAAATCCTGAGCTGACCATGTGGTGGTCAGACTGCTCCGTGTCTGCCTGATAGCGGCTATCGCCACCAGCATTGCCGGTGCTACGTCCATCTCAGACGCGCTTGAGGATAGCAGCAAGCTCAGCACGGTCACCCATCTTCGTAGAGTCTCAGCTAGCCTTGCTGTCGGTGGGTCTTCCTTCTTCCCCTCCTCTCTCTCTCCCCACCAAGCTAACCCTCCTCCTCCCTCTTCCAACCACAGCGGTCGTCGCCCTTTCCATATTCGCCACCACCCTCACGCACATGCACCTCAACCTCACCCTCCGCCCCACCCTCTGGCTCTACTCGGTCGAGGCCCCCGTTTTGGTCGTCGTAGTGTACAGGCTCGTTCAGCAGCTCAGCAAGAACGAGGGTGACTCGGTGCGCTCGCGAGCGGCGTTTTGGATCTTGCAGATGTTGTTCGAGCTGTGAGTATCTCCCCCCCCCCCCCCCCTTCCCCTACCCCTGCCCCTACCCAACCCCGGCCTAATGACCTCCTCGAGCACCCGCTGACACTCTGTGCGGCGCAGTGTGGCATACGCCCTGATCATCGGCATCTCCATCCCCACCTGGTTCCCCGGCGCAGACAAGACACCCGAGTACAGCTGCAGCCAAGTGGAGATGGGTCGGGGACCGTTGTCGCGCAGGCTTAATAGCAGTAACGGGTCGGTCCAGAAGTAGACGGATGTGGTTTGTCCTGTTGTGTGGAGCGCAAGGGGGGGTGGTAGAGAGATAGACAGGAGATGTTGGAGCTGCATAAACATGTATCCTTGTACTTTATGCTTTGATGTCAAGGTGCAAGCCTGTACAGAAGACAGGATGGGAGAAGGAGAAGAGGTGAAGAAACAGGAAGGACCCCTCGGAACCGCTTGTGGGCGTGCCTCCACCGCCCAGGTCCAAGAAGCTTCGCCGACTTTTTATCTGCTTCTTGTCCGTCTCCGCCTCGACACGACTGCCTCACATTGCTATACAGCCAGCAGCGCAGCAGCCCTACTGGTTTAGGGCATGCCCAATACGCGCACCGCCATGCAAGGTATGTATGGGAACCCCCCCCCCCCCCGTGCCCGCCCACCCATCCAAATCTTACGCTTAGCATTGACCCCATCCCCTCCCCTCCCCTCGCTCTCACGCGCGCAGCATCCTCCCTCGCGTACATCGACACCATCTACTCTGCCGACTCTATTGAGTGCTGCCTCTTCCCAGGGTTTGAGGACCTCTTTGTGTGTGGGACGTATCAGATCATCAAGCCGGAGGAGAAGCCTATCCTGGAGACGCAGGAGGCGAAGGGTAGGGAGGGGGAGGGAGGGGAGCATGGCGATGATGATGATGATGATGATGATGATGATGACGATGATGACGAGGAGGAGTCGCCAAGACAGACCCAAAGAGTTGGGAGGCTTTTACTCTTCGAAATCCGGGACGAGGCTCATCTGTGAGCGCGTCGTGCTTCTGCATCTCCACTCTCAGACCAAGGGAACAGCCACTGACCAGCCGACTACCACCGGCCCGGCAGAGAAGAGATCCAGCGGATCGAAACCCCTGCTATACTCGATACAAAGTGGTCCCCTCGCCTGGAGGGGGGCAGGCCCACACTGGCAGTGGCCGATGCCAAGGGGCATGTGTCAATCTACACCCTGGATCCGGAGACGGTGGGTCCTGCGGCGGCTCTGAGGGTGGGGTGGCTGAGGTGGAGAGGATAGGAAGGGTGCTGATGATTCGTGGGGGGGGGAGATAGAGGCGGCTGGTGGAGACGCAAGTGATTGAGGTGGCGGATGAAACGACGCTATGTCTCTCTCTCGACTTTTCGCACCGGCTAGACAGGTAGGCCGATGTCACTACAGCCGTGCCCAGCCTGTCCCCCCCCCCCCCCCCTCTTCCGAACTGATCGCTAACCCTGCCCGTTATCGTCATCGCTATAGCTCCACCCCCACCTCCATCATCACCTCCCTCTCCAACGGTTCCCTCGCGCACCTCACCCCCTCCTCGGAAGGATACCAAGTGACCTCAACATGGCATGCGCATGATTTCGAGCCGTGGATCACAGCATTTGATTTGCAAGATCCCACCACCGTCTGGTCAGGTTAGTCTAGCATTGCATGTGGTATCTACATTTCCTCGGTGTTTGGAGCAGGAGCTGATCGGGGGGGGGTGCGGTCGTAGGCGGGGATGATTGCAAGTTGAAGAGGTGGGATCTGAGGGACACGACTATGCCGACCTTTGTGAATAAAAAGTACGCAAAGATGCTCTGATGGTCGGGCTGTGATGGTCTGGGCTTGTGCGTGGGCGGCGAAGCTGATGAGTGTGGATGGACAGCTTCGATGCCGGTGTGACAACTATCACTCCCTCGCCTTATACTCCCCACCTCCTTGCTGTTGGCTCGTACGTCCCCCCCTCCCCCCACCGACACTCCCATCTGTTTTGTCCGGACTGACACGCACGACACGCACGACACACACTACACGCACGACGCGCACGACACACACGGACGCACCGGTACGCCCCGTAGATACGACGAATCCCTCCGTCTCTTCGACACACGCTTTCCGCGCCAGCCTCTCTCCACCCTCCCCCTAGGCGGCGGCATTTGGCGCACCCGGTGGCACCCTTCCCCCTCTCGCTCGTCCGACTTGCTCATTGCGAGCATGCATGACGGGTTCAAAGTCCTGCGTCTGGGGGAGGGGACCCTCAGGCTAGAAGTGGAGAAGGTGGAAGGGGGAGGGGGTGAAGTGGTGAAGCGGTTTGAGGGGCACGAGTCACTGGCGTATGGGGCTGACTGGAGTAGGTTGGAGGGGAGGGAGGGAGAGGGGAGTTTGGCGGTGACTTGCTCGTTCTATGATCATGCGATGCATCTATGGAGGGGGTAGCCCCCCTGTGCATCTGTGCTTACACCAGGTTGCACCATGTTACAAGCAAGACCTGCACATTGGCGTGTCTGCAATCAATGCTCCGCGTCATCACCCCCCCCCTCTTCCCCTGCCCCCCATACCCCCTCCCCCTCCCCCCTCCCCAACCTGCCGTCGATACATCTCCGCAAACTGCTCGCTCGTCGTCGCCTGCTCCCAGCTCTTATCCTCGCGCACTCTAATGAACCGCGGGAAGCGGATCGACAATCCGCGTTCCGAGCCGAGGAGGGAGGCTGCAGCGGGGTAGACGGGGGACAGTGTGATGCTGCGCCAGTGAGAGATGGAGGGGTTCAACTCGCTTCCCAGACGATGCCTAAAGGAGGGGAGGCAGCCACCACAGCGAAGAAACCAGTGACTCACTCGGCACCGCGAATCTCCCAAACCTCCCCTGGCTCAAACCACACATTAGGCGTCAGCCCGTTTGTCTCATAGTACCCGAGCGGCGTCGTCTTGTTGCATTTCTCGGGGAGGCCTTCAGGCGGGTAGCGCTTGATGAGATCTTTGTAGAATGCGTCGGTGAAGCCTGTGAATCCTCGAGGTCAAACACAAGGAAAGAGATGAAGGGGGGGGGGGCGAGGCAATAGGCTCGCCCATGGGCTGCATATGATAAGCAACATTCAACTCACCAGAAATACATTTACAAACAGCCTCCAGCGCCCCGCTCTCCGGGTTATGGCACGCCAGCAAGATAGGGCTCCACCATCCTGCCTTGCGGCCTTGACCCCACCACGCGCCAATGGGCACGAGGTCTAGCGAGTCACCTAGGCCATCTAGGTAGTCTATTGTCGACGGGGAGATGGCAGTTTAGTCTCCGTTCTGATCTCCGTTATGAAGAATGGCCCAAGAGAGCGATCACGCTCACCTTTTTTGACTTTGAGCCAGCCTTGGCTGCGCTGGTCTGGCTCGTATGTCGCTGGAAGGGCTTTCCGTTTAGTCCCGCACTTCTTCTTATCTTGCTCCTCCTCTGCCTGCTCCTCCTTCCCCGCCTCCCCCTCCCCCTCGTCTAGCGCCTCCGCATCACCCCCCTCATCACCCCCCTCATCCTCGTCCACCTCCTCCGCATCATCCCCCACGAGCCCCTCCCCACTCTCCAAAAGCTTGACCATCAACCCCTCACTTTTCCCCTCCACCACCTTCTCGAAGAACGCCTGCAGCTCTGCCGGTGCGTCGGCTAGCGCGGAGGAGTCGATGGAATCCACGTGGGCGAAGTGGGCTATGTGAGGAGAGGAGGGCGTGGGGATGGGGTCACAGGGGGGTAGGAGGGTACGGAGAAGGTGGCGTCGATGTGAGAAGGGGGCGTCGAGGAGTGGCTGTCGGAAGATGGGGCGTTGGCTGCAGCTCAGGATGGGAGACCACGGGCAGATGAGACGGCTTACCACATCATTCAATACCATCAAGTCAAAAGCAAATACGCCAACGACCACCTTGATATCCTCCACCTTCACATCTTTCTTTGCCCGATTTGACAGCTCTTGAAAAGTCCTGAACCCGCCCGTAGCCTTGTCGACCGCAACGATCTCTGCGTCAACCACGAAGGATGTAATGGATTGAGCGTGGAGGAGGTCGAGGACGCGCTGGGATGGAGGGGACGCGGTGGAGGGGAAGCCAAAGGGGGAAGGGGGGAGAGGTCGAGTCAGGAGGGTCAGAACAAGGTGGGCTACGTCGGGGTACTTTTCGGTCATGTCCTCCAGATGACTAAGGTATATTGTCAGCTAAGCATGACGACGGTGTCCTGAACAAAACAAACGCTTTTTACGTACCGACTAAACAGCCTCACCCACACCCTCTCCCCGGCCTCCCCTTCCACCCACCGCCCTCCACCATCCTCCCCCCCCTGCGGGCCCTCCAGCCTTGCATGGATCTGCACCCTCTGCCCGTCCAGCTTCGCCTCGGCCGTGAACGGTAGACTCCCCAACCGCGTAAACACCTCATTCAGCGAGCGCGTGATGGACCCCAGCATCGGCGAGAGTGGGATCCCCACACTCACACCCACGCGGTCCTCGAGCCCGTCCACTCCGGGTTCAAGCCCGCGGACGAGGTCGGTGTAGTTGGGGTGCCGGACGTAGGCTTTGCGGACAGAGCGGATGGCGGAAAGGCAGAGGGTTTCGGCGGTGGTGCGGGCGGGGTCGGGGAGGGGTTTGGGTTTCGGGACGCGTTTGGGTTTCGAGGTGGAGGTGACGGAATCAGGGGAGAGGGGGAGGGGGAGGATGGAGGAGCGCAGGGTGGGGGGAAGGTGATAGAGTGTTGTGGCGCGGGCGAGGGCGGTGAGGAGGGTCTGTTGGAAAGTGAGTAAGTGCGTAGTAGTGGGTTGGGATCTGGTGACTGACCAGCTTGACAGCCCCGATCTTCAATAGCGTCAGCTCGTACGGGGATTCTTGTCGGTCAAGATACAAGATAGGATCTCACCCTCAGATTACCAATCAAGCTCCTAACCAAGAACCGCACCTCCTCCCCCCTCGCCTGCACCATCAACTTTCTCACCGTATCCCCCTTCACCTTCCCACTCGCGTTCCCCTTGATCTTCGCCAGCCCTACCAGCTCCGTATACACATTCCCAACCATCAACGGTGCCGGCCGCACTAGCGTCCGCAGGTTACTCTTCGCCTCGAAAGCGACGTCCCCTGGGTCTCCGTGTATCTGCCAGAGGCGCTTGAGGTCGCGCGGTTGCAGGCCGGAAACTTCCTGGATGGATCTGGTGAGGATGGAGGAGCCGACGCCGAGGTCGCACGGGATGTAGGAGGGGAGGAGGTGGTTGGAAAGGAGGTAGAGTGAGGGGGGGAGGTCCGTGGGGGATGCGTGGAGGACGAGATGGAGGAAGCTAGGAGGGGGGAGGGGGGTCAGCTCTGCTGGATGAGATAGAAGAGCCAATGTCAACTGAGCTTACTTGGTGAGGATACGGACGATAGCGAGCCTCGATCGCGTGCTTGATACCTGCACATACACCCCGACCAGTATACTGTATGGCAGTCTCCCCTTTGGCCATTGTGACGTATCGATACCAGCTGGGTTAAAGACGAATGTGTCTGTGTCAAGGTCAATGGGAGCGACCGGATCGGCCGCTGTAGACGTGATAGCCGGAGCCTTTCCCTTCGAGGGAGAGGATGAAGCGGTCTTGAGGTTCTTCTCGGACTTGACGGCCTTTACAGCCTTGGCGGGAGGTAGGGCGTGCCAGCCAGAGCTGGAGCCGATAGATCCAATGGCATGACTCGCGCACCGGGCGTCGGCAGCTTGCACATCCTCCTCATCTCCCTCGTCGTCAATCGTGATTGTCTCAATCGGAGCAGCCTTGCCCTTGCCCTTGTCCAGCGGACTCTTCTTCACCTCCCCCCTTTTTCCGCCGACATCTACGACATCCTCCTTGGCCCACTCAGCTGCCAGCTTGCGCGCCAGGACCTCGTCTCCGTCCATTCCCACACCCACCGATGCATCCGCGACCTCCTCGTCAGAATCGTCGATCATGATGACCCCTTCATGCCGTGTGTTGGTGTTTGCCGGCGGTTCCGGCTTCTGTTTCGCGGGCGAGCGTCCAAAGAAGGACGCGATGGATGGCTGGACGGGCGCCGAGGTGCCGTTGGAGCGCTTGGTCTTCTTCTTGGGGGGGGGGGGGGTGGCCTGCCGGCTGGGTCGTTTCTTCGGGGCCATGGTGCGTGGGGCGGAGGCAGCGATGCCGGGGGAAGACTGTTGTGGCTGGCTGTGGACGGTGGAGGTGCAGCAGTGACTGACTAGGACTGACTGGACTGGCATCACGACAGGAGATCGAGGGAAGTGATGACATCATCACCGTATAGTCGCCCACCCTCCACTTCGACGGACTTGTGAGCAGGCTTGTGGTGTCTTGGCAGGGAGAGCACTATGATGACCGTTGACGACGGCGAGGGCATGCGGCTGGGAAATGCGGACGCAGAAAGGCTGGACGGTTTCGTCTGTTGATCATACACATTGGGACGATGGTGACGGGGCTGCGCATGATTGGCGGTCGGGGTCCGAGGCGGTGGTGCCATCCTCTTGGAGGCGTTCCCAAGGAGTCGCTTTGAAAGCATGTGCAAAGAGGCATATGCAGCTTGCATATGTGGCGCATCGTCAGCGAGCGAGCGCGAAGGACAGACGACGACAGAAGTACAGGCAGGCGGAAGTTCCATGGTCGGGAGGCGGAGAAGGGCCGCCCCATCAGTCAAGAGTGCGACGATGCAGGCACATAGGTCGCCGGACCTGTGGCCGGAAGAGACGGAGGATGGCAGAGCTAAAAGCAATGAAGCCGGCGCCAGCATGCAAGAGGAGAGAAGAGCGTGGGTTGTGGGTCTCCATTGAGCAGCAGGTGTGCAAGTACAGGCTGGTGGCTGGCAGACAGGCTCGGCAATATATTGATAAGATCTGGATCGGCGACTATGGGCCATACCGTTTCTATCGTAAATAACAGCATGCCACTGGTAATAACTGCAGCTCCGCTTGCTGACACGTGGGCCGTCTCGGGCCGGGTTCCGGCTGCGGAATGTAGTGCGACCGGAAGGGATCTCGAGAGATCTCGAGGGATCTCGAGTGGTGCCCGAGCCCCCGAATCCGGCCCACCCGGCCCAAATCTAGCCCGGATCCGGCTGCTGAAGGACGGGCTGGGCGCGGGCGGCGCGCCCTGTGGCTGAGCGGTCTGTCCCGATTGATCGTCGTCATCTCGGGGAGCCAACCGAGATCTGGGCTGAATCTTTGCTGCCGAGAGGCAGACTGGCCCGATCGAACCCAATCTACTAACTGAGGCACCGAGCGAGTTACCGCACCTGTCACTCGCCATGGGGTGCGTCTTGCGCATCCCTCCCCTCCCGTGACTCTTGCCCTTCTCTCCACTCCCCACTCCCCACTCCCCACTCCCCACTCTCCCTCCTCCCCCCCACACCCCGTCTACCATGCCCGCCTCTTCCACTGCCCGGCCGTCGGCAGATGCCTTATCCAACAACAGGAGCCAGAAGCGACCAAAGACCTCGCTCCAGTTCATCTGCTCCCCGCCCTCCACCCCGCCCCCCATGCCGCCCCGAAAGACACCCGCACCATCCAAAACTCTTACCGATCTCCCGAGCGACGTCCTCGCGCTTATCGCCCTCTATATCCTGGTCGACAACCGCGGAGACGCCGGCCACCCATCAGCCCTCATCCCTTTGTTCCTCACCGCCCGCCATGTCTATCAGGCAATCTCCTTCGACAGGAACCCCCAGCTGTACCATACCATCTTCTGCTACACCTTTGACCACGCGGCGATCACCCGGCGGTTCCAGTGGATGGTCAAGCATCTCCCATTTAACGGCCGGCCCGTTGTGGACCTCTTTGCTGACCCGCGGTCTTGGGCCGTCGACTACCGGACGCGCTGGGAACTGAGCGCCCGGATGCGGCAGGTCGCCAAGCAGTGCAAGGTGGTCATCCCTGGCGTGTGCAACATGGAGAAGTTTGTGGAGGACATGTGGAATGTGTGGTTCTTGATCACCGAGGACGGTGAGTTCTGGATATCCACCCACTGGAATACTCGGCAGAGTACCCAAGTGACCGATCGTGGCGCCACACGGTGGTCTTCGGCCCTCGGACCGGGGCATGTAACAGAGAGCGGTGCATGCAGGACGTGCAAAATGGGGCAGCCACTGACAGTCACTCAATCTTGGGGACGATTCGCATAGACGGCAAGAACATAGCGTTCCTCGTAGAACGGTGTCACCTGCGCCAGGTCCTCACGGCCTATTACAGGGACACCCAGCTACCCGAGTCCCTGCAGCCTGGGTACCCCGCAGCGTCCGGCGACAAGGCCTTGGTAACGTGGTGTGCTCTGTTTGCGGGAATGGGTCAGTGCTGTGTGGTGTGGTGTAGTGTGAGGCTTGTGCCCAGAACGTCCAAGCTGATTTAGCGGCCACCTGCAGACAACGTCGGGGAAGACCGCCCAGATGAGGTGGACGAGAAGATATTCATGCTTCGTCCCTTCGTCTTTGCTTGCGCCAAGGTGCCTGTCTTCCTCACTCAACCATGGGTCACCCACCGTGCTGACGCCCACTTTATTCCAGTACGACTTCACCTACGCTCCATGGAACATCGCCGCCCTGCCCCTCTGTCCGCCCGGCTGCACCGACCACGAGCCCGACGCGAGGGTGCGCAGCAAAGCACTCACCTACAAGCGCTTCGGCTACGTCTGGAAGCGCGCGCCTCCAAACTTCAACCTCGGGGTATACCTCATCTTCCTCCGTCTGCTGGAGCGCCAGCCCGACCGCGTCGGCCTCCGGGTCGCCTCGTCCTTCTCTCAGTCGCCGTTCCAGGCCGGCCTACCCGGCCTCTTCTCCACGTTCAAATGCCTTCCGTCGATCATGCACGATAGGGAGTGGCAGCGCAACACCATGTGCCAGGACCCACATACGAGTGTGGGCTTGCCCCCGCTGAGTTTCCGCGGGGCGATCCAGGGGTTCTGGCGGGGCAAGTTCATTTTCTACGACTTTGCGCTGTATCGCGATATCCTGCGTGGTAACATGCGTGGAGTGTACACGGGGATGTTTATGGAGCACGCCGTGGAGATGGAGGTGAGAGAGACGGTGGTGAAGGTGAAGAAGGAGGAGGTCGGAGGGGACGGGCCGTCGTTGCATGCTGGGTTCGAAGATATGGAGGATATGGACACGGAGATCAAGTACCTCGAGGCGGGCCATGGGCATCAGCTCGTAGGGGATGAAGACGAGGTGGAGGAGGGGTGGACAAAGGAGATTCTGATATCGGGAAGAGTGGGTCATACCCGGCAAAGTAGGTGGTCGTCGGATACTGACGCTACAGTGGGCAGTGCCGGACGTCTTGGGGCTGGGCGAAGGTTCGAGGACGCGTGAGAGCATGGGACGGCCTCGTCACTCTCTGCCTCGCCTACGGGGTACGTTTTGTTTTATTGAGATACCAAATGCACCAGCTAACCCCCCCCCCCCCCCTCTCCTCCTCTCCAGCGTGAACCCTCCGCCCGCTGGCTTTGGTGTGGCTGCCTCCACACCGGCGGCTGCCTCGTTGGTCGCTGGCGCGACACCCTCACCCCGGAAAACATGCACGGCTACGAAGGCGGGTTCGGCCTGCTCCGCGCGGGCGATCCAATGTACCCAGACCACCACCCGCAGCGCATGGAAGACTCGCTCGGGATCAACCTAGCTGCCGGGTCCGTAGTGACGCGGAACCTGTCACCACTGCTGCTGCAGCCGTCGCCGCCGGTGCGTAGCCCCGCGCCCCAGCGTAGCCCCGCGCCCCATCGCAGGTCGAATGTGCCGCTGCAGGTGAATGGGGGGCAAGGGAAGGGGCATGGGCACCCAGTGCAGAATGGCAGGGGTTCAGTGGGGGGGTCGGCGACGCCTCCTGTGGACCCGAGGGCGGGAAGTGCAGCCGCTGGGACCCCTGGCTCTGCGGCTGGGTCATGACCCCGCCTCACTTTCTCGAACGTATTGGGTGCGGCGACATCCTCACAAGAACGAGCGGGCTGGGGGGAAGCGACGGGCGTGAGTGATTGGAGCATGAGCACGAGAACATTTGTGCCGAGAGGATGCCCACGCGCTGCCTGAACATGTTGCCAGTACGCATTAAGAGTACATACATTTTTCATGAAGGGGGAGGTAAGGGGAGCACCTCGGGGTCTGAAATAGCATTAGCATTAGCATCATGGATACTCGTGACGCCATACATCCATCACCATACTGCGGCAAGTGTGCTGAATCTGCTAGAGTGTTCTGGGGGTAGGCAGGCGTCACAAGTGATGTTTCCGAGGGTTGACAGTTGGATAACCAACCGTGTCGGACATGTAGCAGCGCGACAAACCCCTGCCGCGACCGGATAAACTAAAAACGCGTCTGTCTCTCTTCGCCTCTCGCCATCTTCGTCTTCCGATAGTCACTTCCTCATCACCACCGTCCCCTGTCCACACCTCCTATCCCACCCATCGCACCTCACCACACCCACATACACGCCCACAGCAGTGCACCGCCCCTGCTACGCCCACAATCTCGCCCCAGCATGTCCGACGACGCCTCTCGAAGGCGGCGCGTGAGTCAATTTTTCATGGACCCCATCCATCGACCCCTGTCACGCGCTGACGCCGCCCGTCTCCCTCCTCACATACAGGAGGCCCTCGAAGCCCTCCGCCAGAAGAAGGCGGGCAGCTCTGCACCCCCGCAAACCCGCTCCCCAAGCGCCGACTCGGTGGTCCTCGTCCCCGCATCTTCTTCCCCCGCCCGCACACCCCAGCCAGCCTCCTCGTCAAAGTACTTCCCCTCAGGCCGCCCGGCCGTCACTGCCGGGCAAAAGTTGACGTTCGGGGACAGCTCGCATGGGGCAATGCAGAGTGCGTTCGCGGGCCGGAGGAAGGAGGCGGGTGGGGATGACGGGGCACCAGCGGGGAAGGCGCAGCCACCCGCGCTGAGCGGGAGCCCCCAAGATGTGCTGCGGGCGATCCGCCTCCAGGCGCCCTTGGCATCGGCGGTAGCGAGCTCATCCTCTTCCTCGTCTGTGGCAGCGGCGTTGGGCGCCACGCGCAACCCCCCTTCGCAGGTGATCGATCTCGTGGAGTCGTCGCCTGAAACACCCCGCCCGCGCCAGCGATTGAAGAAGCGGTACCACGACCCAGACGAGGACTCTCCTGTCAAGCCCATGTCGGGGACAGCGTCTAAACCCCTTACGTCTGCCTTCTCCTCGTCTGGGGTGGCGCGCACGCCAAGCTTGCTGCTTGCGGCGGAGGCAAACTACAAGGAGGGGGAAGAGCGCATGGTGAAGCGCCTGGTGGAGCAGTTCCCGCTCGTGCGGCGCTCAGTCGTCTTGCAACTGCTGAGGAAGAATCCGGGAAACCCGGACCTCGCAATTAACCAGATCCAGCATCTGAACAATCTCGAGGAGAAGAACTCGTACACGGCCCCGTCGGTGGCGGCCCGGGCGAAAGCTCCAGCGCCTGCACCTGCATCTGCATCTGTACCTGTATCTGCACCGGTACTGAGCAAGCCGAAACACAACGAAAAGTCGACAATCTACGATAACAGGACGGCGGGGACGAAGAGGCAGAGCAGGGGGAGCAGTCGGGATAGGGAGGTGTTCAGTGACAGCGGGTCGTCGGACGATGAGGAGAGGATGAAGCGGAGAAGGACGAATGAGGAGAGGGAGGCGGCAGAAGCTACTGTCATGGCTTTCAATGAGGAGAGCGCTGAGATAATCTCGGGGACTATTGGTGCGTTACTCGAATCGAATAAGTGTTTGCAGGTGAATCACGGGCTGACATCGTGGTTAGCTTGCACGGAGGCGCAGGTCAAGATAATTCTCAAGCACCGCCCGTACGAGGACGAAGACGACGTCTACCAGAAGCTTACCAAAGCTCGTGGCGTCTCGTTCAAGCTCTTTGAGCAGTACCAGGAGATCATCAAGGGCTTTGTCCAGATCGACCAGTGCCTCAACGATTGCGAGTTCATCGCGCAGGATGTTGCCCGGACCGTCGCTGTCTGGCGGGGCGCGTCGCACGTCGCCGACGGGAGCGTGGTGGGCACGCCAAAGGCAGACAGTCTGAACGACGTGAAGGTGGATGTGGAGAAGGTGTCAGAGCTGCTCAAGAGCGAGACAGATATGAAGAGGAGGGCGATCTTGAGGAGTTACATCCAGAGTCAGCCGGCGCTGTTGAGCGAGGGGACGGTGCTCAAGGACTATCAGCTATTGGGTGTCAACTGGCTGAACTTGTTGTGGTCGAAAAAGATCGGATGTATCTTGGCGGACGAGATGGGTGAGTCCGGTGTCTCCGATGTAACGTCACATTGTGTTGATCGCTGGATGCAGGTCTCGGGAAGACCATCCAGGTCATCGCCTTCATCGCCTCGCTTAAAGAACGCGGCGTGACCGGGCCCCACATGATTTTCGTCCCCGCCTCGACACTTGAGAACTGGACGCGAGAGTTCAAGCGCTTCGCGCCCGACATCGACGTGCAGACGTACTACGGCACGCAGTCGGAACGCGCGATGCTGAGGAGCGAACTCAGGCAGCAGTACAAGAACGGGCAGCTGGAGGTGGTGCTGGCGTCGTACACGCAGGTGACGGCGCCGGATGATCTGGGGTTCTTTAGAAAGAAGATCGAGTTTGAGGTGCGTTTTTTTCCAGGATGCGATCGAGGGTAGGTGCTGACAGGAGAGCAGACCTGTATCTACGATGAGGGCCATCGACTGAAGAGCTGTACGACCAAGGCGTACAAGGATCTGTTGTCGATACACCCCAAGTGGAGGCTGCTTCTTACAGGTACTCCCCTGCAGAATAATTTGCAAGAGCTTGTCGTGAGTTGCCTTCCTGTCGCCGACGTTGAGCAACTCTGACCACGCAGTCTCCAGTCTCTCCTCATGTTCATCCACAAGGATACCTTCGAAGCCGCCGAGCCCTTCCTCCGCGCCTTGTTCAAATCCCAGAACAGCACCAGTCTCCTCTCCCAATCGCGTACCAGCCGCGCACGCACCATGCTCGCGCCCTTTGTCCTCCGCCGGCGCAAAGCACATGTCCTCTCTCTCCCGCCCAAGATTGAGACGGTCGAGTACTGCGAGATGACGCCTGTCCAGGGCGCGCTCTACTCGGAGACGATGCAAAAGTCGAAGAAGGTACTGGAGGAGATGACTGACGAGGCTCTAGCGGAGGAGGCGGACGATGAGTCGGGAGGGACGAAGCCTGCGGCAAAGAAGAATGCCAAGGCAAAAAAGCCGACGGGCGTGGCCAACAGCTCCTCCAATATCTTGATGGATCTAAGGAAGGCCGCGAGTCACCCGCTCTTGTTCAGGAGGTTGTACTCGGACACCAAGATCAGGCAGCTGGCCAAGGCGTGTTTGAACACCCCGACGTACTGTGATTCTGAGTTGGACTATGTGGTGGAGGATCTCGAGGTGAGTTGCTGTTAGTTATTTGTTATTGTGTGATCGCAGCTGATGGTCACGAAATAGTACATGAGCGACTATGAAATCTCGAGGTTCTGCTCCGAGTCGATCGAGGATGTGAGTCAGCTGGCATCTCGCCATGATCCGCAGCGCTGATGAGCGTTACTGTAGGAGTTGCGCAAGTACGCACTCGATCCGGAGGTGTTTCTCGAGGGCGGCAAAGTCACAGCTTTGATCAAGCACATCGACCGGTGCAAGGCTGAGGGCAAGCGAATGCTTCTTTTCTCACAGGCAAGTCTACTCTGCGGACCCCTATGCCTACCGTGAGCTAATGCAGTGATACCTCAGTTTGTCATGATCCTTGATATCTTGGAACAGGCTCTCGAGCATCTTGGGATCCGGTTCACGAGGCTCGATGGTCAGACAAAGACGGACGAGCGTCAGAGCTTGGTGGACGAGTTCAACGATGACCAGGACATCACCGTTTTCCTGCTCTCTACCAAAGCTGGCGGTGTTGGGTGAGTCTAGCCATTACATTACAAGATAACAGTGAGGGCGATAACTGATAGACAATCTCTTGGTAGTATAAACCTGACCGCTGCGTCTGTTGTCGTCATCTACGATCAGGACTTCAATCCGCACAACGACCGGCAAGCTGCCGACCGGGCGTACCGCATCGGTCAGGACAGGGAGGTCGAGGTGATCAAGCTCATCACCAAGGGGTCCATCGATGTTCGTCAACCGCGTTATCTTTTGACTTGTCTTTTGAAAGAGATGACTGACAACATGTTATCTACAGGAAGACATGTTCGAGATAGGCCAGACCAAGCTCCAGCTCGACGACATGGTCGGTGGGGAGGAGATCACTCTTGATGGGACGAGCGGCGCAGATGATCAGACGGCGAAGGAGACGAAGAAGTCGCTGTTGACTCATTTGAGGTCCAAATTTGAGAAGGAATAAACACTGTAGAGCGTGTGATAACTTGGGAAGGAGGCTGTCTTCGATCGAATCGACAGCGAAGGTGTTGTAGACTAGTCAGACCACTACAATAGCATAGCGCCGTGTGATGCATGGCTAACATAGATTCGTGCGCACATAGGAGCGAATGAGGGTATGAGTAGGTGGTCATGAGCCGAACATGGACAGGCCGCGCATATGTCTGTCGACAGCCGCTCGGAACTAGGACAGCCGTCAGCTATGACCTAGGCTTGACAGTGCCCTCGTGGATGCCGTTGTCTCTCTGCCAGCAATTGCACTCACCTGATCATTATCGATACCCTCTTCCCGCGAATCCATCTTCACCAAAGGGTTGCGCACCACATACTCTAAGAACGGCCCGACATAGAGTTGACGAAGGACGAAGCGAAGAGAGTCGGGGGAGGGGTCGGAGAGCAGGACGAATTTGTAGCCTGTGAGGCACTCGTAGAGGTGGAGTTTGTAAAGGGAGGTGGAGTAGGATGTGAATGCTTCGTCACTGCGTGAGATCAAGAAGACCAGACAAGTCAGCGACATGTAATCTGTCACCACCAATATGAGGCGATCCATAGCAGCCCAGGGGTATTTGAACTCACCGTCCAGACAGTTTCTTGATCATATTCCGCAAGGACAGCACCACACCATACACCAGCTTCGACTCCTCATCAAAAGGTAACCCCTTCGGCATATTCTCGCGCCCTCCACCGAGCCCGTCCGCACCACCGTTCATTACACCAGACTGCCCCGAGTTCCTCTTGTCCGCAAAGATGGAGTCACGGGTGGTCTCATTGGCTTGGGGAGCAGGCCGGAGACGGTGTACGCCGGGTTTGAAGTTGGTCGATGGAGGAGGACGGATAGGGCGTGTGCGGTGCCAGTCTTGGTAGTAGATGCACTCACAGTGCCTAAGAAGTGATGCTACTGTGTGAGTATTGCACCGGAACGAGTAGACAATCTGACGGAGACGTACCGGTCGAAGATGTACAGCGAGTAGATCGTCATAGGGAAATGAGGGTGCGAGAGACGTGGAAGGAGAGCGGCGTGGTGACTTGAACGGCAGCCGTAGGGTGATTACCAGTCTGAGTGTGATTCTAGAGTGCGTCTAATAGCTTCTTGGAGGAGTAGAGAGTATTTAAAGCATTGGCAGATGCATACGAACGAGTAACAAGAGTAAACTGCCCAGCGTACACGCGAGGGGGAGCGAGCCGAGTCGTCGACGCGTTCCTGACATAATGGTGCTCCGCTTACTGAGCGACGCTGGTCGAATAGCTTCTTTCGACGCTCGTATTCGTCTCATTACTTGCTGTCTACACGCAGAACGAACCTCTCCGTGATGGGGTTCCGAGACTACCTGTCGTCCTTCACCTCGGCGTTCAGCTTCGAGCGGTTTCGCTTTCCGTCGCGCGTCACCCGCGATCTCATCTGGGGAATTATCGCTGGCATCACAGTATCGCTCTCGTCGACATCGGCTGCCCTTATCTTGCAAGATTGGAGGAGGAGAAGGGCGATCAGGAGAATACCCCCAAGGCCTATAGAGCTGCGGAGCGATGAGATCGTATCGGGTGTCATTGGGCTGATCGGTGAGTGGAATCACATCATCTCCGAGAATTGGGCGACTGGAAACTGACAGCCGAGTTTGGCAGGCAACACTCCGCTCATGAGGATTAACTCTTTAAGCGATGCTCTCGGAGTGGAGATATTAGGCAAGGCAGAGGCAAGTCGTTTTCCAATTGCGATGAGTGTAACCCGGGTTAATTCTGGTTCAGTTCCTCAACCCCGGGGGATCTGTCAAGGATCGTGTGGCCTTACAAAGTGAGTCGGCTTAACGTCCTAGTAGTGGCATGGGCAAATAGCTGATGGGGTGCTATCTGTCAGTAATCGAGGATGCAGAAAATCAGGGATTGTTACACCCACATACCGGCTCAGTTCTCTTTGAGGGTACCGTCGGGAGCACAGGAATCTCGTTGGCCACGGTCGGCAAGGCAAAGTAAGCAACATATGGTTTTCGAAAGTTTCGCTTGCTTTTCTGACTAGTCGGTATGACAGAGGCTACGAGTGTTGTATCATCATGCCCGACGATGTTGCTATCGAGAAGGTCCACGTGCTGGAGAAGCTAGGGGCGAAGGTGGAGCGGGTGCGACCTGCAAGTATCGTGGACGAGAACCAAGTGAGTAATGGAGATCTAGGCCACATGGAGATACTTGCTGACCACTGGTGAACCACCTCAGTTTGTGGTATGTCAAATTCGGGACGCGTGGGTCATTGCATACAGTGCTAACAGTTTCCTACAGAACCTTGCAAGGCGGCGGGCACTCGAGTTCGGTAAGACCGAGCTCACCAACACCTCTGCACACGGCGACGAAAGCGTAGTGTCCACCATCGTAGGCTCTTCGGAAGTCGCCAACACCACTGCCACGCAGGATGAGAGTGCCAGTCCTCTCTTGCCCACCATACATCTTCCTCATATCACACACCCAGCTCTGGAGATCAAGCCGAGAGGCTTCTTCGCCGATCAGTTCGAAAACGAGAGCAACTTTCATGCGCACTTCAAAGGCACTGGGCCCGAGATTCTGAGACAAACGAGTGGAAGATTGGATGCTTTCGTCAGCGGTGCAGGTGAGTACCTACCCTTACACTGACGGAGGACCCGAACGTTACTAACAGGCTTCTATAGGCACGGGTGGGACAGTTGCCGGCACGGGATGCTTCCTAAAGAAGGCGTTGCCCCACCTCACCATCGTTCTTTCTGACCCCGAAGGCTCTGGCTTGTTCAACAAAGTTAAGTACAACGTGATGTTCGACCCCAAGGAAAGTGAAGGGAAAAAGCGAAGGCATCAGGTGGACACGGTCGTGGAAGGCATTGGTGAGTCAATCTACCGTTAGTGTAAGACCGCCACAAGGGGCATGCTCTGATGGCTATATGTTCAGGAATCAACCGCGTATGTTTCACCGATCCTATCATCATCCAGAGGACTGACTTTTGTTCGCAGATCACTCAAAACTTCTCCAAGGGGCTTGACATCATTGATGATGCCTATAGGTAAGCTAGCCTACAGGTCTGTGCTGTACTTCGTAGAGAGTGCACAACGATAACGATGCTGTCTCACAAGGGTGTCCGATGTTGAGGCCGTAGCTATGTCTCGCTACCTTGTCGACCACGACGGACTTTTCCTCGGGTCCTCGAGCGCCTGCAATCTGGTGGCCTGCGTACGGTTAGCAAAGACCATGAAGCGAGGCAGTAGGATAGCAACGATACTGTAAGTAGACCAGCAGCTCCTCACTCATCACCAGATGTAGATAACTAATATGCCAGCATAGGTGCGATTCTGGGTCCCGACATCAGAGTAAATTCTGGTCGGACGAATATCTTAAAGCGCATAGCATCCCAGTGAATACAGGTATTATAGACCGTCTGCTGCAATCATAGCATGTAACAGGACCGACTAAGGTGGCTCGCATACAGTCTCTCAGCGGACTGCGAACCTCCAGTTATCCGTCCGTCGTGATCCGTGATGTGTGAGGCCATACCCGTGATTGTTCTCAGTTCTTGGTTTTTGAGAGGGTCAAAAACCCACGTAGGCAACCCAGAGCCTGTCAGTTGGCCAACCCTATTGAGAATGTACCAGTCATACGTTCGCCGTCATACAGGCGGCTACGCGTAAAGCGAGTGCCAACATGGACTTATTGCAGGGTGCCACTCAATGTATTGTCAATTTTGACATCGTCGAGTGCTCCTACTCCTTCATGCAGGATATGATGATAGTACAACTTGATAGCCAGGAGAGGGAACCTATGACCGTGATTCTCTAGTTCTGTCAGTTGATGAACAGAGCGATGTCGACTCACATTTTGCGAGCATTCTGTACACGTATGTACAGCCAGTTGACTGCATCTCTCACACCCGTTCTAAAACAAGTGTCAGTAAGCCATATGAGCTGTTCAAGTACCACTCACCCTTCAAGCGCCGACACCCCCATAACGTCCAAGCTTGCCATCCGCTCATTTTTCGCCCCTCCATCGTCCCACTCGGTTAACCCCTCATCATGTGACTCTCTCTCCTCCGGCGCCTCAGCATCCCTGACAGGGGCCTTTCCCTTCCCCTTGTCTCGGCTCTGCGACTGATCGCTGTCAGGATCACTGTTGAGGCTTGCGCGTTGCCATGCGTCGAAGGATTCGCGGATCTCTGCGACAGACAGTGATGTTGGACTGTCTTGCTTGTTGGCCAAGAGGAGCAAAGGAAGGTTCAGGAGCCTAGGGGAGTTAAGGACCTCGTCTACAGCAGTTGCGTCAGTAATAGCACTGGGCTCATGAGGAGCCGACGCACCGAATACCTCCCAGCTCTCTGATAATCTCGCCTGGTCACACGCGTCGAGCACGAACACCACCGCGTGACACTCATCATAGTATTTGGGCCAGATTGACCTGATGTCTCGCTGGCCGCCTAGGTCAAAGAAATGGAGGGTTGTAGAAGGGAGAGAGATCTTGCCAACTGCCCGGGTACTCCGTATCAGCTACCCACCTTTTTGCCTCATTGAATGGGTCGCATCACTCACTGTTCTGTCCCACTGTTGGCCCGATCTTGTCCGGAGCCATACCCGGTGTCGGGTTGTACATCGTTTTGATCTTCTCCAACATCGTCTACAAAAAATGTCAGCCCGTGTATACAAGCATATCCCATAGATAGAGGCATACTGTCTTGCCCGCCTGTATGGATCCCATCAAGCTACGGTCAGTACAAGGGCCATCGGTTCTCGCGCGCGTCGCCAGGACATACATTGTCAAGACCGATAATGACGACTGAGTACTCGTCCTTGCGCGTAAGATAGTCGTGAAGACCCTTGAGGAGATGGTACATGGATGGCGGGGTAGTGTAGGGGTAGCCGAGCGAGGGTAAATGTGGAATGAGGTCAATTTGAGATGGATGCGCAATGACAACATTGAACATCACCGGCTGGCTTGCAGACACGTTCCTCCACTTTTCGACACATTCAGCTCCTTCTGCTTCAGACTTTTCATCGACCTCTTGTTGCAACCCAAGCGTCACTCCACTATGTCTCAGAAACTTACAGCCGAAGAGGCCGAGGCTCTCGTGCACAGCAACGACCCCGAGCATGTTAGTTCAGACGAAAACTGTCCAGGTGCAGAGGCTTACCATCAGCTTAATGCAGCCCGCCAACTTGATCTGTGACCTCTGTCGCGAGTTCTACAGTGTGTCCAAGCAGCTACTTTTGGGGTTTGCATATCTGCTGACATATCACAGAGCTTGGATGGGTTACTGGAACTGGTGGTGGTGAGCTTTCTCATTGACATCGCACCAGGTCTTGATCTGATGTTTGGTTTTGGGCAGGTATCAGCATTCGTGACGGGTACGTCGCACAGCCTGTGGAAGGGACTGCGCCGCTCCAACTCATCATAGCTTTCAGCTTGGCTGACTTATTACCACAGTGAACACGTCTACCTTGCTCCGTCAGGGGTGCAGAAGGAAAGGATCAAGCCTGAGCACATCTTCGTCCTTCCTTTCGCCCAATCATCGGTCCCCAAGCCCGGCTCCCAGAGGGACTTCATCCGCATCCCGACCAAGAAGGTGAGCTTCGTACCACGATTGCCGCTTCGGTATGAGGCAGTATGATGACCTGTCGTGCTACGAAACTGCAGGGTCTCAAGGAGTCCGCGTGTACACCACTCTTCTGGAACGCCTTCACCCAGCGAGAGGCCGGTGCTTGCATCCATACCCACTCTCAACATGCTGGTGAGCTGGACGACGTCCACTATAATTTAACTCTCTCGTGATACCATGCTTACTTCTTGCAGTACTTTTGACACTTCTCCTTCCCCGTAACGCTCAAAGTTTCCGGATCTCTCACCAGGAGATGATCAAGGGCGTGCGGTTGGGTGGTGTGGGCAAGACCCTCAGATTCTTCGACACGCTCGAGGTGCCGATCATTGAGAACACGGCAGACGAGGAGGATCTCACGGAGGGCATGGCATCTGTGAGTAGTACAAGGTGTAGCTGTCATCGAAAGCGAAAGCCAACCAAAAGCGTAGGCCATGGCGAAGTTCCCGAACGCTCCTGCCATTTTGGTTAGGAGACATGGCGTGTACATCTGGGGTGAGTGTGTTTGGACTCCTCTTGGCCGGTCGGTGCTGATGGGAGTTGGGCATAGGGAACACCTGGGAGCAGGCAAAGACGCAGGCCGAGTGTCTCGACTACCTATTCGAGATTGCTACCAAGATGCTCCTAGCGAAGCTGCCTCTCGAAGGGGACGAGTAAACAAGAATGCATCGCTTCGTTAATTGATATTTTCACACCTATGATCTACATCGGAAGGGCCATAGAGACCTGTGTTATTTTCCATCTCCTAAGCAAAATCCCAAGAAGCTCGTGCAGCTGTTGTCCGAGGGACTTTCAGGGACCTATCTACTGCTAGATGGTCGCGGAGGGAGGGGTAGGGGGGTGTCATGCTGCTATGCTCTGTCGCCACTTCCGTCGGTGGACAGCAACTGAGATGTAAGATTTATCGGAGCGAGTATAACCTCTGGTCAATAGAATAGTGTGTTGACAGGCAAGGACATCATCGAGACCCACCTCATACTCGTTGTGGTCGTCATCGTCATCGCTGGTGGAGGTTCGTCCGCGTGCGCGTGCATCCAAAATTTCCGCCTAAAGGTGATGTCTTATTGATCTTCCACATCTTCCACTTCTATCCCTCTTACCTCCACTGTACCCCGACACCCGCTTCATCATGTCCTCGGATGATGCTCTCCTCGACCAGCTCCTCGCTGCCATGCCCCGAGCTACGGAGCCGGCCGGCTCCGGCATCGGCCCTTCGGCGCCCAAAAAGGAGGTCACATACGAGGACTTTCAAAAAGTCCTGGACTCTACTCCGCTTTTCATGAGAGAGACGCCTGACGCCGGGGACGAAAATCCGATCCTGGAGGCCCTGAAGAGCTTGGTGTTTGAAGGAGAGGGAGAGGGTGAGTGAGGTCCACGAGTCCCAGAGGCAGGGCAAGCTGACAAAGTCTGCGAGACTGTAGAGATTGCCTTGAACTTCAAGAACCACGGGAACGAGCTCCACGCCCAAAAGTCGTATGCTGAGGCTATTAAAGCGTACACTGAAGGCCTCCAGACCAACCCCCCTTCGGTCACTCTCCGCATCACCCTGCTCAACAACCGCGCCGCCTGTCACCTCGTTCTCAAGAACTACGGCTCCGTCCTGAAAGACACTGGTGCCGTTATCGCGCTCTACTCTACTGGCAAGGCGGACACGGACAAGGCACTGGTGAAGGCGCTGTTCCGGGCAGCACAGAGCTTGATTGCGCTGGAGCGCTGGAAAGAGGCAGCGGACGTGGTGGGACGAGGCAAGGATGTGGCTGCGCAGGTAGGGGAGGACCAGAGCGTGTGGGAGAAGTTGCAGGGCGACGTCATCAAGGGGGTGAAGAGGGTGACAGACCGTGCGGAGCGAACGCGGAGGGAGAAGTTGAGCAAGGTTGCTCTCAAACAGGCGGTGGAGGAGAGGGGATTGATAGTGGTGGAGACTCCCAACCCGCCTGATAACCCCCACCCTCTCCACTTCGACGAGGCGGCCATCCCGCCTCTGGACGAGGAGTCCGGCTGGGCTCCCCCACCCCCCCACACATCTGTCATCTTCCCCGTCTTCCTCCTCTACCCCACATACCAACAGTCAGACTTCATCACCCACTTCCACGAGGACTCATCGTTCGAGGACCAGCTCGCGGTCATGTTTCCCTCATCTCCCTCGGCACCCCAAGTGCCCTGGGCAGACTGGGACAGTAGGCACGAGTATTACACTTCCAACCTCGTAGTGTATGTGGAGACGCAAGCCAAGCGGTTGTTGAAGGTGGGGAAGGAGTTGACGTTGCGTGAGGTGCTGCGGAAGGCAAATAGGGAGGCGAAGGGGGATGTGACAAAGGACGGGGTGGTGCTGCAGGATGGGTTGATGAGCTTTGTGGTGCTTGTCAAGGGGGAGCAGGAAAAGGCATGGATAGAAGAGTTCAAGAGAAAGAGGGACGGGAAGCAGTAGATGAGATAATGCATCTTAACATAAACCAATTTCAATAAGGATCCTCCGCCACCCATGCACGACCCGCTTTCCTGCACTCAGACGCTCCACGTACTGTATTCCGCATGGCGCGGAACGAATGACGCCTTACTTGGTCTTCTTGGTCTCCTTGACACTCTTCCCGTCCTTCTCACCCTCGACAGACCCGACGTCCTCGACCATGCCCTCGTTGACCTGACCATACTCATTGACGCGGGTGGGGTCAACGCGGTAGATCCAGCGTTGGTAGAGAAGGACAACGAAGACCACGTCATCACTAGACACGGAAAGGGAAACAAGAGTCAGCATCTTGACGCATCACATGCTTGTTCTGCCGGGAAAAGTTACCGGAAGCAGGCAAGCCTGTGGAGCCACGGCATCTTGATGCAGAAGGCGAAGAAGTCGTCGACGACAGTAGACACTAGTGAGGGTATTCAGTCTCATATTTGGAACTCTTCGCGTCCATGCATTGATACTCACAAGTCTTGTACATCATGGCCTTCATGCTGTAGGTTGGCAAGATCAGCTCGGCGCTTTGGAAGTGGTCAGAAGCGATCGGCAGACTAGACTCACGGCATGTGAGCCACGCTCTTAAGCTTGTAGTTGATGATAAGCTGAGGGATGAGCTGGACGAAGCCAAACATGTAGATTGCCTGCGCGAGAGTGGTGACCACAAAAGAGTACCAGCTGCGGTGGGTGCTAATTGGACAAGTGGGTCAGCGGTGTATCCATGGAGATACCTAAGACCGCCTCGAAATTGTATGCTGACTCGTATATCACTATGCGATAGGGATGGTTGTTAACATGGCGGAAGCTTGCATCTGACCACGACGAACAACTCACAGGAGTAACCGGCGTACGCAAGCACAGAGGGAATGGCAAAGTACGAGACAATCTTGAAAGCCAGCTGGTCGTACTCTTGCGTCCTAAGCTCATCCTCGGAAAGCTCGCGCTTGTCTGTTCGATCAAGCGGGTCAGCTGGATTCTCAATGTAGCCGAGCGCAACTCACTCTCAAAGTTGATCGCGTAGCCGAAGATAGACGTAGGAGCCGGACGGATACGGACATTGGTGACTGATCGGTATGTTAGCTTGACCAACAAAATGCGAAACAAAATGCGGACACATCTAGCTCACCCTTTGTAATCTTCCACGCCTCGATCAAGAGACCACTATAGAACGATAAGGTCAGTCGCTGACCTTGGGTTGGGCAGGATTTCACTTACATGCCCTGTGAGGCCAAGATCATGAAGCTCGTCTCCTCGGAACTGTCCTGGAGGTAGAGCAGGATGACTAGCTGCACGAAGCAGTTGGTCAAAATGGTGTTGAGCGACACACCAACGAGATCCTTGTCCTTCTTCCTCCAGTGGCTGACGTCGCTGGAGAAGGCCAGGAACTCGAACACGGTGTGGAGAAGGGTGACGATACCGGTGGTGATGAGCAGCCACGGGCTGGTCTCCGTCAACGTCCTCTTGATCTCGTCAAACTCAACACCGGCACCACCCTGTGCAGCCGCCTGCTCAAACGACTGGGTCATAGCGGAGTAGATCTGGTGCTTCATGTTGGAGATGGGCGAGTAGGTGACGTGGAGGGGAAGGGTCTCTGTGGTTGAATTGATGACCCGGAGGTTCTCCTTCATGAGCCAGAAGTCGTTGATGAAGACTGGCGGGAGGTAGACCTTGGATCCCTGGGGACCGTCAATGAACTTGTAGGCGGGGGCGACGGGAGGGGCCAGGTTGGCCGCTTGGACAGCGCCAACGCCGGTGACGATAGTGATGGTAAGGTTGCTGGACCAGTGGCCAACGATCTGCTGAGCGGGGACCTCAACAGGCTCCTCATCAAAAGCCTCCTCCTCCTCGGAAGCACCAATGAGCTTCTTCTCCTTCCTAACGCGCCTCTTGGGGTAGAAGCGAGTGATCACTGGCCAGTCAGTCAGTCAGTATTCGGTTCCGCTTGTAAGATCTAGATCCACGCACGTTTCCTTTCCGAGAAGACCTCCCCAGGAGCCTTGTCCTTGGGAAGACCGCCGCCCTTCACGACGACAACGTCCATCCACCAACTTCCGTTGTTGAGCCTCACGCTCTCCGGCACATCGAGGAGCAAGTCCGCCTCACGCTCATCCTTCCAGCTGCCGTAGGTCAAGCCGTCCCACTGCACAACGGGGGAGTCGACGTTGATGTCGGAACCTTCGGGAGAGATACTGGTGTACAGAAGCACAGACATGGGGGTGTTGGTCTCCCAAGCAGGGAAAATATTGACAGCCGGACCATTGGTGTTGGCGACGGGGACCTGGGAGGCTGACGCGGCGTCGGTTGAGGAAGGCTCAGCAGTGGGGACAACGGGTTTGGTGTTGCCGGCGCCCATCTATCTTTATCGTCAGCCATGCTCTGGTGTCTCCTGGTTCCATGTTCCACCCACGTAGGACATGCCGTATTTCATAACTGTGGAAGCAGAGGGCGTCAGCTTGAACTGCTGCAGGCATCCCGCTCCACTTGGAACCAGAGACGGAACTGACGCATCTGCACCCCGACGAACATGGCGACAGACCTGGCGATCCCAAGGATCTTGTTGTTACCGCCGTCTTGCTGGCCTTGGCCAGCAGGCTGGGCTGCTGGGGCTCCTCTTCCTGCCATTGTGGATGCTGTCTGAGGGGATAGAAGGAAAGAACAAGCCAAAAGGATCCCGGGCCGGGGAAAACACCAGAGCTCGGCGGAGATGCAAGGCACGACCATTCGCCCGTCGCCCGGCCCACGCAGGTGTGCGGAAATTTCGGTTTCTTGCTGTCATCTCTGCTCTCGTGTGTGTAGCCGAAGAGCACTGTGTGTAGCCACCACGGACTCGACATAATCCAAAGTGGACTCGCATAAGCTGGCTCTTTCACCCACGCAAAAAACCAGCTACAACCCTCTGGGCGTTATCCCGCGAAGCTACAACCTTTGGGTACGCGTGTCTCCACGGTGAACTTCAGGTGGGACACGGAGCTGACCTGCTTGTTCTGCAGTACAATGGCGGAGACATCCCCAAACGAACCGAGGAGGGATGCTGCTGCTCCCCAAGCACGGTCCAGTTCTTGGCTCCAGAACCTGTCCCGCTCCAACCTAGCGGCGCTCATCCTTCTCTACGTCGCCTTCCTCCACCTCATTGGGCTCTACGTTTTCGCCCAAGGGTTCCTCCTCAGCAGACTCACAATACCCACCACATCTCCTGTATACACCACTTCCAACCCTCCACCGATACCCTCCACCCATTCCAAAGCGGTGATCCTCGTTATTGACGCGCTCCGCACCGACTTTATCTCCCCCCACCACCCCAACCCGGCTTCTCCGTTCCACCACGGCGTCCTCTCCCTCCCCGCTGAGCTCACTGCCAGCCGGCCGGAGCACTCCCTCATATTTGACTCCTTCTCGGACCCCCCCACCTCTACGATGCAGCGCATCAAGGGGATCACCACAGGGTCTTTGCCCACCTTCATCGATGTCGGCTCCAACTTTGCGTCGACGGCAGTCGAGGAGGACTCGCTCATCCACCAGCTCGTCGCGGCCAACAAGACTGTGGGGTTCATGGGCGATGACACGTGGTTGAACCTCTTCCCTTCGTCTTTTCACCCCAACCTGTCCCACCCGTACGACTCGTTCAACGTGGAGGACTTGCACACGGTAGACGAGGGCGTCATCACCCACCTCTTCCCGTACCTCGCGCCGGCGAACCAGTCCCGCTGGGACGTCCTCATCGGGCACTTCCTTGGAGTGGACCATGTGGGGCACAGGGTGGGCCCCCACAGGAGCACGATGAAGACCAAGCTGGAGCAGATGGACGATGTCCTGCGGAGAGTGATAGACCTGCTGGACGAGGATACGTTGTTGGTGCTACTGGGCGACCACGGGATGGACGACAAGGGGAACCACGGGGGAGACTCGGAAAAGGAGACGTCATCAGCGATGTGGCTCTACTCCAAGGGCCCCGCTCTCACAGTCGACCAAAGTGTCAAGCTCGACGCCAGTCTCGTCGCGTCTTGGCCGACGCAGGTCTTCCCTGGGTCGACTGTCCCTCTTCGCCACATCAACCAGATCGACCTCGTTCCCACCCTCTCCCTCCTCCTGGGCGTACCCATTCCTTTTAACAACCTTGGGTCGGTCATCCCGGAGTGTTTTGCGAGAGATCTGGTGACACTGGAGGCGGCAGAGCGGGCGAACGCAGAGGGCATATGGCGGTACCTGGAAGCGTACGGCGATGAGGCGGTCGTGGGAGAGCTCGAGCTGGAGTGGACCAAGGCCAAAACGGCGCAGGATCTTGTGGAGCTTGTGGTTGAGGAGGGAGACGGGCCAGTGTCTGAGATAACAGCGGGGGAGAGGAAGGGAGTGACGAGTTGGCTCAAGCGAGGCGGCGCGAGCGTGCCGGGTGCAGATGATGGCTCAAAGGTAGTGGAGGACGTGAAGCTTACTCAAGCTCTCCATCACTCGATCTCCTCCCACCTTGCTTTCTCTCTTCATGCGCTTGCCCTCCTCCGCTCGCTCTGGGCGCAGTTTTCCCTCCCCCTGATCCTCCTTGGAGCAGCGATCATTGGGCTGAGCGCGCTCACGATCGTGTCTCTCTATGTCGGGGTGAAGAACAACGGGGTGAACTGGGATGTGTACGCTCGGCTTGCTCTCGAGACTGCCATCATGGGGGCTGGTCTGTTGGCGAGCATTGCGGGCACCGCGGCGGGGGTGTACACCACGGAGCCTCTGATGGCTATCAAGGTGTTTGTCGTTGCCGCCGCTCTTATCTCGGAGGTCATCCTCATCCTCCCGCTCTTTGTCAAGTTCTCCCTTCCTACTACCTTCACTATCAGACGACACATCGGTCCCATCATCCTCATCGTCCACGCTCTCTCCTTCGGGTCCAACTCGTTCATCATGTGGGAGGACCGCATGGTGCTCTACCTCATCGCTACTATCCCCATCATATACATGTTCAAGGCGCTCAGTGCCCCTACAGCGGACATGCGGATCAAGATCATTTTCCTCTCCCTCGGGTACACCCTCGTTGCGCGACTCGCAAACGCAGTGACCGTGTGCCGGGAGGAGCAGCAGCCCTACTGCCGGGCGACCTTCTTCTCGGGCGTCTCTGCCACTGCCCCCTCATGGGCGTTGATCGCCATCTTCCTTGTCGCCCTGCAGCTCCCCCGAGCTATAGGGATCACCCTCTCACGCTCCAAGGCCCTCGCTGGCCCCGCAGAGCTCCTCCTTGGTGGTCTCTGGCGGCCTATCCTCGGTGCAAACGCGCTGTACTGGGTGCTTGAGTGGATCGAGGCGTACGACGGGCTCAATTCCGCGCGGGTACCGCTCGTCCAGACGATCAAGCTCTGGGTGGCGCGGAGTTCGCTGGGTGTGACGCTCGGCGCGATCCCCTATGTATGGTTCACCGCACCGCTGTGCATATCGGTGCAACGCACAGCGGACCAGGCGACAGGCGAGGAGCACGTCACGGTGTTTGGGTTTGCCAACGCCTTGGGGTCCACGTACATCTTGTACCTCCTTGCGCCATTCGCGCTTGTCCACCTCGTCTCCCAGCCTATGGGACAGCTCACTCTCGCCGCGTTCCTTGTCGGTCTCATTCTCTACCTCGAGCTGGTGGATACCGAACGCGACGCCATCATCCTCTCCAACTCCTTCTCATCTTCTGCGTCCGCCCCCGGCGGCCCGGGCGCATTCGACACCGCCGATCTGTCGACGACCATCGTCCGCCCCTTCTTCACCGACGTTGTCCCCCTCGTCTTGTCTGGCTTCCTCACCTTCTTCGCCACCGGCCACCAAGCTGTGCTCTCCTCCATCCAATGGAAGACAGCCTTCATCGGCTTCACTACCGTCACCTACCCTTTCTCACCACTCCTCGTCGCGCTCAACACCTGGGGTCCTTTCCTCCTCTCAGCACTTGCAGTGCCCCTCCTTGCCGTGTGGAACGTCTCCCCCCGCCCACGAGGGACTGTTCCAGTGCTTGCACACAGTTTGCAGCTTGCGCTCGCATTCTTGTGTTACCACACGACGGTGACGTTTGCGAGTGCGGTGACGGCGGCATGGTTGAGGAGGCATTTGATGGTGTGGAAGGTGTTTGCGCCGAGGTTTATGGTGGCTGGGGTGACGCTGGTGGTAGTGGATGTGGGTATACTGTTGGCGTTGATGGGTCTGAGGGTAACGGGGTGGAAGATTAAGAAGACGTTCGGGTGCGAGAGCGTATAAGGTGCGTGTCTGGGCTGGTACAAGACTAGGAAAGAGTGGTGAGCTGATAGCTGGGCAAGTAGGTATGCGGCGGAGATGGAAGACGTAGAGAACGAGATACAGTGTAGAAGCTGTTAGGCATGAGAGTGGCAGAGGGGGTGCAACGGGGAACTGCTGCGGACAGAAACCGGAGAGTATTGCGCTCCAGGCGGGGGGATGAGGAAGGGGAAGGACAATATGTCGAGGAAAGTGGGGGCGGGGAGGAAGCAGTCATGAGAGGACGAATGCATGCACGACCACAAGTAGACTACATTGCTGAACTCGACCTTGTCCAAAAGAATGGCAGTTGCACACAGTAGTGACGTTACCAAGGATTCAACTCAGTCTTGTATCCCCAACACACGCCGTAGCTACTGAGGCTATAGTCTTACACAGGTGCATGCCCTAAAATAATAGACAGGAAGTGATGCCATCTAAGAGCATGTATGGTACAAACGTGTATGAATTAAAATATATCGAAATCTTCTTGTGTGTGTGTATGAGGCAGCCAAAGCTTCTTGTGTACAAGGCAGCAGATCGCTTCCCTCCCTTCCATGCCATCCCCGCTTGAATCCACACCCGTCCTCTTCATCCCATCATGTACCCAGTTTTGCACACTATTCCTTCCACCCTCACCCAAACACACCTCAGTGCCTCCCGTTCCTCTTCTTTTTCTTTTTCTTGTCCTTCGCCGAGCTCGCCCCCCCGCCCGTAGAGATCGGCCGGTCCGGCACCGCCCCAGAAGATGACCCCTGCACAGCCTCTATCCCAGCGTGAGACGTCGTCGTCTCTCCCGCCTCCGTCTCCTCCGTCGCGCCCTCCCACCCCATACTCATCGTCCTCTCCCTCCCCTCCGCCGCGGGGTTCCTCAGGCCACTTGCACTCCTCACCAGCCCGCCACCCTGATCGCTGATCCGCCTCACAAACTTGCCGAACCCGCTGCTAAGGCGTTTGCGCCCCTTCTCAGTCTTGCCCGACGTGCCCGAGAACGTGTCCGACTTGGAGGGCGAGGGGGAGTCGCGCGTCGGGGTGCCAGTGGCCGACAAGTTTGAGCGCACTGAGGGGGATATGGATATGGTCGAGTGTCGATGGGGGTTAACCGGGAAAGGGACGGGGCCAGAGGTAGGGGGAGCGGATGGGAAGGCCACACTGGCTTTGGGGGTGGCAGGCACAGCCGCGGGGGAGGGTGACGAAGAATCGCCAGACGGCGGCGCAGTCTCAGCAGGGGTAGGATCCGTGTTCAGATCCACCACATTCCCCTCCTCAACCTTCTTATCCTGTGTCCCGGCGGACGAGGCCTCCGGCCCAAGCTCGAACTGCTTCGCTTCCGAAGCAGGAGCCAGCGCTGCATTGTCCGACAAGGCCGAAGCGTCCGACACCGGCTGCGCCTCCTCTGGCGGCTCCCCCACCTCCTCCCTTGCAGCTTCCTTCGGGACCTCCTTAGGGGCCTCCTCCTGGGGATTGACGACGTCCGCAAAAGATGTAGCCGCAGGGTCAGTGGCGATCGCACTCGGCACATCCACCTCAAGCCCCTCTGTCTGGTCCGTCTCGCCCTTCACCTCGTCCTTGGTCTCCTCGACCTCCTCCTTCAGAAGCGAGCTCCCTCCCGCCTCCGTAGAACTACCCTGCTCGGAGGATGCCGCCTCGGGAGCCACTGCCACGGCTTGGGAATCGGCCTTGACATCCCCACCGTCAGGCCCCTCCTTCGGGTGGGCACTCGCAGCGTCCTTTGTGGTGTCCTCCTCCAGGCGGAAATGCCTGAAGTCGTCTGCCGTAGGGAGGGCACTTGCGAACTTCTCGAGCGAGTCACCCTCGAGCGCCTCGGCCTCAGTGTAGATCTGGCGGTGCCACCTAAAACGATATCCCAGTCAGCTTTTCTCTGACCACACAGGCAGGCAGGCAGGCCGATGAGGGGGTGGGGGGGGGGGGGGTAACTCACATCCTAGCGAACGCGCCTTTCTTCTGCATCAACTCGCTGTACCCTCCAATCTCCACCAGCTTGCCCGAATTCAACACCATGATCTGGTCAGAGTTGATGATTGTCGACAGGCGGTGCGCGATGGATAGACTGGTACGGCCCTTGGACTGTTGTGCGATGGAACGTGAGATGAGTGAGAGGTCTATCGTCTACGAAACTAGCTTCACGTACCAGTGCAGCGAGTGATTTCTGGATCTCCCTCTCGGTCTCCGTGTCAAGTGCGCTCGTCGCCTCGTCCAAGACCTATGAGATGACCCGTCAGCAGCCCATCATTTGTTTCCCTGGTGACACCCAGCACGATAAATCAGACACACCAAAATAGCAGGTGATTTCAAAAACATCCTCGCCAAGCTGACCCTCTGTTTCTCCCCTCCCGACAATCTCACTCCCCTCTCCCCCACAAACGTATCATACTCGTCCTCAAACGTCATGATCTTGTCATGGATCCTGCCCGCTTTCGCAGCCTCGATGATCTCCTCGTCGCTCGCCTCGGGCCTGCCGTACGCAATGTTGGCACCGATTGTGTCATTCCAAAGGACCGAGTCCTGCGGGACGATCCCGATCGCGCGGCGGAGGCTCGCCTGCGTAACTTTAGAGATGTCCTGCCCGTCGATATAGATGTGGCCCGAGTCCAAGTCGTAAAAGCGGTACAACAGGCGAAGTATAGTGGACTTGCCCGAGCCTGTCTCGCCGACGAGCGCGAGGGACTGCCCCTTCTCGAGTTTGAACGACACATTCTTGATGGCCTCTTTTGAGCCGTCGTACGAGAACGTGACGTTGTCAAACTCAATCACGCCGTCGGTGATCACCATCTCTTTGGCGTCCGGGTCGTCCTTGATCTCCGTCTTCTCACCCAGGAGATCGAGCATCTTCTCCGCGTCGATGATGTCCGAGCTGATGCCCTTGTAGAGCGTGCTCAGCTGGTTGAGAGGGGAGGTGAACTGAGAAAAGTAGGTGATGTAGACGACGAAGGTGGAGGGGTGCGCGGCGCCGTGCATGATCTTGATGGAGAGGAGGACGGCGCCGAAGGAGAAGGCGAGGACGAGCAGGAAGGACTGGATCGAGTAGATGACCTGCAGGCCCATACGCCAGAGGTAGTCCACACCCTGGACCTCATTCACGGCCTCCTCGAACCGCTCGAGCTCGCGCGCCTCTGAGGTAAAGTACTTGACGCTCTCCCAGTTGGTTAGCACGTCAGACACGATCCCTCGCTGGCGCACGTCCGTGTCGATATACTCGCGGCGGTACTTTTGGCTGTACTGGGTCGAGTAGAACGAGAACATGCAGTAGGGCACCATGACGAGGAGGATAGAGAAAGTGATGAAGGGCCCGAACAGCCAGATGAAGACGGTAAACCCGATGATGGTGTCGGCGACGGTGGGTATGAGCGAGAAGAGCACCGTGCGAAAAAGCTCGTTGATCGCAGACCCGCGGTCGATAATGCGTATGACCTCGCCCGTGTTGCGCTTGGTGTGGTACGCCAGCGACAGATCAAGGATATGGTTGAAGCAGAGCATCTGCATCTCCTTGTCCGTGTACTGGACGACCGGGATCCAGAAGTACTGGCGGCACAGGGAGATGAGCCCCCACTGGTCGATGAGCCGCGCGCCGAGGTACAGCGCGAGCGCCTTCCACACGTCGGCGGGATTGCCCCAGTCCGACAGCGCCTTGACCAGGTACCCGAGCGAGATGGGCACCAGCGGCCTAACGACGCGCTCCAGCCCGATGAACCCCATCACGGCCACCACGTACGCCTGGAGTTTCCGGCTGGCCGAAGGCCAGAGCTTGGGGAAAAGCTTCTTGAACTTTGGCCAGGCCTCGTCCCAGTTCAAGATCTTCTTGTGGGGCCGCTTCGACCCGAGCTTCTTGGTAAGCTTGATCTTCTTGACCTGCTGATTCGTCTGCTCCGCCTGGGCCTGCGCCGTGGGGGCGTCTCCGGCCGGAGCGCCCTGGGTGGGGGTCGCAGCGCCAGTGGCGGTCCCAGGGTTCGGGGTAGCAGTAGCAGTCTTGGTGTTGTCGGCAACGCTTTCCGTGTCGAACGTGCCGTATTCAGACGTGCTAGGCGCGGTGATGAGCGTGCGCGCGTCCCCGGTGTTGGCAGCTTCCGACGAGAGGAGGCCGGTGGTCTCGTCTGCGGGCTCGAACGAGACGCGCGGGTAGGAAACGGCGACGAGGAGGATTGGGAGGAGTAGTAGCCTGGCGGAGGAAGGCACGAGCGAAAGGATCGCGAATAGCCTGTTCAGGCCTTCTATATACCGTTACACCCCTGTCAGCATTCATGCTCGTTTTCTTCCCCTACACTAGCGCAGAGTACACCAAGCATGCCAGGCTGGCGGACACAGTCCTGAGCAAGGAAAGGCACTCACGAGAATGGATCTCGCGCTTCACCAAAAACACGAGGTTCGGCACCTCACAGACCACCCCAAGCGTCCCGAGCACAACCAGCCCTTTTCCCGCAAACCTGCCCCTCCACGCACAGCCCACCACCGCCAAACCCCATACGGCCAGACCTCCAAGCGCAAAGAGAACCTCTCCGGCAAGCTGCACGCCGCGCAGCCTTCGCGGGAGATTGTCGCCGTACCTGCTCCTCGCGCTGAGGACGTCTGCGACGAGGAAGGCGCCGTCCAGGAAGGATGCGAAGGCGAGGAGAATGAGGAGGGAGAGGACGAGGGTACGTCGCGGGGTGATCCGCTGAACTGTGATGGGGCGGATGCCCGGGAGTTCTGGGAGGGGGGTGGGGAGGGGACGGAGGAGGGCGGGGAGAGGGAGGGCGAGGAGGATGGGGGTGAGGTAATGGAGGCATGTGACTGCCGCGCGGGAAGGCATGGTGTGTGAGCGGTGTGTGTGAGGGTGTAGCACTCTCTGCTCTTTACCAGCCGTTGATTATATATGTAAGGAAGAGAAGACGGCGGCAAGAGGTGAACCTTTGTGCTTTGAACTATAAAGGACGGACGGCTTTGCGAGCGTCGTCATAGCGCGCACACAGCGCACGCGCCGCGCCCGGTAATTAATGTAGAGAGCGTAATTAAGTATAACCCGCTAACTGCACGCCAGCGTCATGGCCTGCACGTCTCTGCGTCTCGAACACAGAGGTCTATGGCGATCAGGCTTCTCATCACGGCGACGGTATACTATGTACTCTACGAAGCTCTTGCGCTCGCAGATTAACCAGCTATTCTCGGGCCTTGGTAGGCAAAAGGGGGAAAAGGTGGAGAAACAAAAAGAGAGTAAGTGTAAAACGACAGGACAAAAAACACAGAGCTGGCGGGAAGGAGATTAGAATGGCAAGATCCTCATCCATTTCTTTGGAATCACGGAGTACAAATCCACACAGAAAAGTGTATCTAATAGGGAGAAGGGATATCGGCGGGTAAGTGGATTGCGAAAAGAGATCGGATGGCGCAAGGACGTCTTGGCGGTATTACTTCTTGGTCCCGAAGTAGATACCCAGGACAAGCGCAAGGATGACGATGATGAGGACTGTCGTATGCAATCAGCCATGCGCACCCACCGACATATTACCAGACACGGCACTCACCAACGATCCAGAAGCAGATCCACTTCTTTCTCCTCGCCTTCTTCGCACTCTGCACAGCTTTGTCCGTCTGAACCAAGCTGCACGGCCGAATCCATGTCAGCGTCCCCTTCCCCATCCCCAACCAGAACCGGGAAAAACTCACCCCGCCTTGATGTCTGTGTCGACACCCTGCGCCTGGTTCTCGACATTGACGATCGTCTCGTCCTGCTGCTCGACGAGCATGGCCATCTCCTGGAACATCTGCGCGAGCTCCGTGAGGGTCTTTTCAATCTTTTGAATCTCGGCATGTCGTTCTTGCACCTCGCGGTAGGCGCCGCGGGCCGCGCCATATCGGTTCGAGTTGAGCAGCTGCGGCAGGCCATCCATCAGCTGGTGCCACCATGTGAAGGTCATGTAGAAAACGCCAACTTACAGCCTGAGAGAAGACCTGGGGGTTATCGCTCTCCGTCACCTGCCTGACCTCCTCTTCCGTCGCCTGGGGATTGACAATCTTGTACTGCCTCTCCACCCTGTCCTTGACCTTCTTCCTGAACTCCTTCTCAATCACCTGGTGCTCCTGCAGCAAGCTCTGGAAGCGCGTCTTGACGCCCTCAGCCTGCTGCTTCTGCGCGCGGTCGCCCTTGGCAAGCTTATACAGCTTCTTGATCTGGTTCTTGCAGTCCTCACGCTGGGTGCGCGCCTGGTCGTTCAGCTGTGCCACGTAGGTCGCCGCTCCGGGGTCTGTGGAGGTCTGCGAACGGGGCACGTGCGTTAGCTCTGCCCCTCTGTTACGCCTCGCTCTACCCCTGGCCATCGACCCCCGTACCCCCAGCACAGATTACCAAACTCACCAAACTCTGCCCATGCGCCGACCTCACCGCCTGGATCTGCTCCTGCAGGGCACTCAACGACGAGTTCGTCGCGCTCAACTCGCTCCAAAAGTCCCCTCCCGCCGCGCCCGCACCGGCCCCATTCACCCCGCCCATCGCATACTGCTCCTGCTGGCCGTACTGCCCGCCCCCGGCGTACGGGTTCTGCTGCTGCTGCTGGGCGTACGGGTTACCCCCGCCCGCGCCGTACTGGGCGTTGTAGCCACCGGCAGCTGGGGCGGCCCCGGCGCCTTGATGAGCGTAGGGGTTGGGCGCGCGGGAGGGGGTGATCACGCCGTTCCCGGGAGGAGGGTAGGTGGGTTGGGGGTTCGACTGGTCGCTGTGAGGGGAGGGGGGGGGGGGTCAGTATGGGATCCACGATAACGTTCGTGGGCACCTCGGTGCTTTTAGTGAGAAGACGAAGGTGAACGAACCCGTATTGGCGGTTCTACAATGGCAGTATCCATCAGCTCTAGCCCAAGCACAACATCCATCACTACCCTCGCCCCCCCCCCCCGCGCCCGGGCTCTCACTCAATCTTCCATCTAAACGCGCGGACTCACGACATTTCCAAGCCTATCACGAGCCATTTTTTCAATCTTTGTGTATTACAAGTCCAGCTGTGATAATACGAGTCGAGGACACAGATCTCGTTGTCCGAGGCCGTGAGAGAGTTAAAGGTAGAAGCCGAAGTGGTGTGGATGGGTGGGCGCTTGAAAGCACAAAGCACGGGCGCGAGGAGGGGGGGGGCTGTGCGTGGCTGGCTCGAGGCGACGAGTCCTTGTCGCTCTAGTGAATCTGCTTGGGTGCCTCTCGGGTGTGCTCAGCAAGTGAGCGTGGCACGGCGTGGGGGGCTGGGCGTCGAGGGGTGAATGAAAGGGAGGAGGGGTAAAGGAGAGAGAGAACAGGATATGGTGTGAGACGGGAGGATGGAAGGATGCAGAGGGAGGAAGGGGGAAGCGCGACGTTGAGCCCACGCTGTAGGCTGTCTGTACATGGATTACTATGGCTGCCGAGCACAGGGACCCAAGCGCCACACAGGTCTAATCCCGCGAGAGTGGCACCCCAGCACAGCTCGGTACCGCCGCACTAAAACCAGAACCAGAGCGCAGGCACCCATGCATCGAGCGAATAGGAGCCAGCCCATCCAGCTATGCACAGCGCAGTGCATACATGGCGCCCGCCCAGCCATGGCCATGGCAGTGCATGCTGCATGTACGGTGGCCGGGAATATTCCCCCTCTTCGCCATCCCGTCTCGTATCTCGTCCCTCCCCCTCCCCCTCCCCCTCCCTCCCCTCCCGCGCCCTGCCATACCCTCCCTCTCCATCCGCGTGTCCCTCGCAGGGATCCTAAACAGTGCAGGGCGGGCTGCATTCACAGCATTTCTCACCCCTCTTTACGTCATACAGCGTACGCGTATCGGATACGAGTGCCTGGGAATGTCCCCTAGTTAATACCAGAGTGCCGGGTTAGGATGGTCCCCCCTCCACTCACTCGGACCGCCTGGTGCGCGGGTGAGGGTGCCGTTCGGCGGGCGTTCGTAGGGCCAGTAAGAAGAGTAATCACACATTAATAACATGCCCTGGGTCCATCTGCCTCCACTCTGTTCGCGACTTTGCCAGCTCGCGGTCGTACTGGGATGTCCATCTGTTCACTGCAGTAACAGGCGACGACACAACCGAACTCAGTGCATACTCATCCACAGCCCGAACACAGCCTGTATTCTACTTCAAAATGGGTGCCATCTCTGGTCAAAGCACCCCTCTCGCCGTGATCAAGCGAGTCTGGGAGCGGATCGCCCCTCTGCAGCTCGCCGATAGAAGCTGGGACAACGTGAGTGATCGGATGGTGTAGCTGTCAAGAACATGGGCCTTTTACTTGAGCTGACAACCCACAAAGGTGGGGCCTATCATTGGTAAGCTCATGAAAGAGAGGCAGCATGTTGCGTCACGGTATTGCGGCTGACGACTCTGCAGAGGCACCCTACCCCAACCCCGCCCACCGCCGAGTCCTTCTCACAATCGAGTTAGTTTCATGCCCTCCCTGGATGTCCTCCAAGCTCTGCACACTAATAATCTCCATTCCGATGTTAGCCTCACACCATCTGTCTGTGCCGAAGCTCTCTCCCACCCAGACCTCTCCCTCATCGTCTCCTACCACCCGCCCATCTTCCGTGGGCTCAAGTCTTTGACCCTCAACGACCCTCTGCAGGCGTCGCTCCTCCGGCTTTCGGCCAGGGGTGTGTCGGTGTTCACCCCTCACACTTCATTGGATGCGACCCCTAAAGGAATCAACACTTGGTGCGCCAGGTTTCTGTCCCAGCTATCATCCAGTCCAGCTGTCCGGGCTCGCAGCAACTGACCCCTCCACCTTCACAGGCTCATCAAGCCCTTCCTCCCCGTCGCATCCTCCCACAGACCCATCCAACCCTCCGACCCCCTCGAGGGCTTCGAAGACGCCGGAGCCGGGCGTATCGTCGAGCTGAAGGTCCCACTCGGGATCCAGCAAGCCGTGAAGCTGGTCAAGGACCACTTGGGGTTGCAGTATGTGCAGCTTGCGCAGCCGGAGGTGGAGACGCCGATCAAAAGCATCGCGGTTTGCGCCGGGTCTGGTGAGTGCCACAATCTGTTTACTCTGGGAGGGTGTGTCGTCGTGAGATGCAGCCTGACAAATGGAGGTAGGCGGCAATCTGTTCAAGGGTGTCGGAGCAGACCTGCTCATCACCGGAGAACTGTCCCACGTAAGTGGACGACGACCTCTCTCTTCTCCCTGTGCCCTCAACTGATACATTTCTCTGGCGCAGCACGAAATCCTCGCGGCAGTTGCAGCCGGCCACACCATCATCCTCACTAACCACACCAACACCGAGCGCCCATACCTCGCGCAAGTCCTCCAGCCGTGGCTCCAACAAGAGCTCAACAAGGATGCGTCGGCATCTGGGGAAGTGAGCTGGGCGCCTTGGGAGGTAATTGTTAGCAAGGCGGATGCGGACCCTTTGAGGGTCGTCTAAAAGTGGAGGCTGGCCAGTTTATACGGGGGTGAGCAGGAGCAAGGCTGCTGTGTGTGTGTGGCAATGGATGCGAAGCCATAATGGTGGAACGTGTATCTATGGGAGACTGGAAACTGCGGATTGTTACTGTCGCGATCATGGTATATAAAAACATGCATGTCCATCGTACCTAGAGCTCGCCAGGAGCCCTCATAAAGTAGGTCGGGCCCTCCGAGCGTCCTGGTACCACCTGCTCCACCTTCAGGCGAAAACCTAGAGATCGAAGATCTCCCCCGTGAGCCCATCCTCTACCGCATCCCAATCTACACCCCCACTGGCAAACACGCTCTCAAACGTGTCTATACTCGCACGCGCAAAGAACGTCTGCAGCTGATGTAAGCTTGTGAGCGACTTGACCGCGCCCAGACGGGGTCGCCGGAGGGGTGCGTCATTGCCAATACCGGTTGACGCGGTAATGGGTGCTGGGAGGGGGAGGGACTGCTGGGATTGCGAGAGGTCCTGCAATGAGCGACGGTCATATCAGCTGTGCGATACCTGTGGATGCTGATTTATCAAGAGGAAAGGACTCACGCCGTCCACGTGCGCGGGCGCCGCCTTCTCAGCAAGGATCTCGGCAAGCCGGTCCATGATCGCGTCGGGGGTGTACTCCTCTGGAGGAAACGCCGCGTCCGTCGTATCCGTCACAAACATCCACTGATGCCTGTCGAGCCCAACGATCCGCGTCAGCTATGCGGTTCAGATGTCGCTTCTGAACAGTGCAACGAGTCGAGCACGATGAGCGTACACTTGAAAGTCTTCAGACTGGATCACGAGCAGCAGGTCGAGGAACTTGCACGCCGCCAAGACAAGCTGCAACCCTTCAGTGTTGTCCTCTGGGAGATCGTCCATTGTCTGCTCGAATATGCGTAGCTGCACCAAATCAAAGGTCAGCTAGCGTACCGGACTGGCCGAGTCGCACATACCAGTTCCGCAAGAATGACGGGCCAGAAGTTCGTCAGGTGCTGCGGACTGATCCTGCACATAAGGACGCGCAAGCACAGATACACCTACGCCAGTAATATGAGCACCCAGCTTCTTCGCCTTTATGATAGATGACGCGAAATAAAGACCAGTCAACTCACCTCGCTGTGCACCCTCGGCGACACGCTCCCCGACCGCAACATCTCCACCAGTCGCTCTTGGATCCCGGGCAACTGAGCCAGATAATGGTTCCTCTCCGAGGCCAGTAGCACCAAGCTCAGCCTCCGCAGGTTGAGCGACTTCACGAGCATCTCCTGCTCTCGGTTCGAGAAGATGTTGATGTTTGCCGACGTCGCGGATGTGATCCGCGAGAGAAGGTCTACAAAGCGTTCCTTGTCGGAGTCCATGAGGGCACAGATGAGGGTCTTGTAGAAGCTGATCTCGGAAGCGGGCTTGGCTTTGAATATGCGCGCGTCCGTGAAGGCGTCAGAGATTTGAACGCGCCATGTCTTGACAGCGGACGGGATCTTGGTAATCTCCAAGACAATTCGGAGGACGGAAGCGTTCACTCTGAGAGAGGCAGGACAATAGTCAGTACAGCATAGCAATAGTCAGCCCAAGAGCGAACACGACTCACTTCTGTCGTCGGAATGCAGGTACAACGATCGCCACAGAGATCCCACTGCATGCCGAGTTGATCCTGTCTGGGTCAACCAGCAGCGCTCGCAGGTTAGGGATTATGGTGGTTGCGAGATAATCATATATCTACACCAGCCATCAGCGTAGCTCTCGATATCGTCTATCCAACTCGGAACGCACCTTCTCCAGCCCATCATCGGCCCCGTTCACCCTCTCCGTATCCTCCCCGTCATCTCTCGACATCTCCACCCGATCCCAGATCCCGCTCTCCGCGATCTTCTGCGCATTGGTCACAACCAGATCCAGTACCTTCGCATATGTTTCTTGCAAGTCCTTGCGCAGTCGCCGGTCCTCAAGTGCGCTTGTCTTGGAGACAGTCAGTGCGACGTCGGTGAGGCACTGCAGGAGGGGGAATAGCTGGGAGCGAGGAGAGGAAGAGGCGACGGCAGAGACAACGTCTCGGGCGAAAGTGAAGAGCGTGGTCCATACTTGGACGGCGATGGGCGCTTCCAGGCGAGATAGGTATGCTTTGAGGAATGCGAGGTAGGATGGGTCGCCTCTGCACGAAGTTGTCAGCTGTGCTCAATCCAGTGGTAAGAGGTGGTCTCTGACCTATAGTCGGCGATAGACTGTCGGCCAGATTTTCCAGATGCCAGCTCGCAAGCCAGTTCTACCACCTTTTGGGCGCTAGGCGTGAGCGTATCCACACAGTCAAAGATGGCCTCATCCTGGGAAAAATTAATTTGTGAGCTTGACGAGGGTGTGTGTGTGGGGGGGGGGGACAACATCCTCCAGCTGTACTCACTGTGACCTGCTCTGAGCACAACGACCAAACGTGCACACAACTCGACATTACTGCCCCCGGCTGCATCGTGAAGACCTTATCCAGCACCTTCTTCGCCCTCCCCCTGATGTTCGCGTATGCTTGATACCGCGACTGTCCTCCGACACCTCCGCCCACATCCTTCTGTGTCTCATTTTCCTCCGCTGCAGGCAGTGTTGCCGACCACGTCACCAGCAGCGCATGCACCGCGTCATCCAAATACCTCGGTGACTCGGCCTTGGGATCGTTCGACGGTGCTTCAACCGTGAACACAGTCGATACCAGCCCCAGTATCCTGTTCCCGCCGTCTTCTTGTCGGGTGCCTTCCTCGACCTTGCCGGACGACTGGTTCCCCAGGATCACCAACACCCGCTCCAGCGCGTTCAGCGCCATCACCACCTCTGCATCCGTCGCATCCACTTTCTCATCCTCCACCACCCATGCATTTCCGACGCCCTTGCTCCCAGCAACCCGGTCATACGCCCTGCTGATACGCTGTACCAGCGCCCGCGTCTCTTGGGAGAAGCACTCGGCAAGGGTGTCCAGCAGAGAGGGACGGCCGACGAGCAAGGGTACGGTCATCAGTACAAAGTCGATCCAATGCTGCAGTACCGCAATGTTGGACGGCTGCGACACGCCCTGGATGACAGCTTGCACAAGCGCGTCCTCAAAGCCCGATACATGGGGTTCCGGCACGGGCTTCTCAATGATGGAGCTCGCCCCGCGATGATGGCCCTGGTGAGGGCGCGGCCGGGCGTGGCGCGCGGGGGTCGAGGCGTTAATAGCCGAGTGTAGGAGATGGAGCATCTTGCTCTGAAGGGTGAGGCGGCCGGTTTCGACGGCGGAGAGAAGTTTGGAGACGAGGGAGTCTTTTATAGTGGCGAGGAGGGGCTGGGAGACATCGCCGCGGGAGACTATTGTTTGTAAGAGCTCCAGGGCAGCGCTCTGCACTCGCACGATGAGGGGTCCGCTGCCCCGACCAGTAATGGGCCCGGCCTCTGTCTCGATAAACCTGTTTATGTATTGTCAGTTTCGACTGGAAGGACAAACAAAAGCCTGCCACCTCACCTGACAAGGATCCGTACCATCAACTCCAGATACGTCCCCACACCCTCGAACTCTCTCTCCACCCTTCCCACCAACGTCGAGCTCAACGACTCCTTGATCTCTGTCGCCTCACACGCCTTACTTAACCCCGTCCCGCCAAACTTAAACAGCGCTGAGACACTCTCGATCTGGTACCGCACAAGGTCCAAGTCTACCGGGGTGGAATACACAGCTTGCCCGGGGATATATTTGATCGAAGGATCAAGCAGGCGTGAGAGGATGGGGTCGAGGACGCGGAAGTAGGAGCGGAGGTTGCACCGCATCCAGGTTTCCGCTTGGCGTTGGGCGTCGGGGTTAGGAGAATTGAGAGCGTCGAGAACCATGTTGATGGGGACGTTGAGGATCTCGCCCGGGAGCATCGAGTCATCTTGGTACCAGCTGTCAGCTTTGTCAATACGGGTTACGTTATACAATCGGCCAACACACCCGTAAGACGCCAGAGGATACCGAATGCCTCAAACGCCATGCTGTTGAACGGCAAGAGGCTCATCCGCCGAGCAATCACGTTCTCCAATGTATGGATCTCTGCCAGCTGGTTGTAGTCCCACAGTATCTCCACAGCACGGGCGTGGTATAGAGAGGCAGAAGGACGGAGGTACCGGAACAACTTCGGGCACGAGTCAGCTTTGTCCTGTTCGTTATGCTGGGTTCAACTCACTGAGTCCATAATTGCAGACATTGTCGCATCCGAAGTGATCACCACCGGCGGCTTGAACACCGGGCACCGTGACGCCTTGAGTGCCGCTACCACCAGCGCCTCGACCACCACAAACGATGACACTCTCGTCATCGTCTCCACCAGCAAGGCGAGCCACTTTGGACCATCGATGGACGCTAGAGGCGTGGCCTCGTGGTCGATCAATGTGGACACGACGTGAACTGCATCGAGCAACATCCCGAGGTCGTGTGCGGCGAGGGCCAGTCCACACACGATGAACGCGTTTTGGACGATGCGAGGGAGGACTTCAGCGTGCAGCCGTGATTCCACCTGGGGGGTGATCTGGGCGAGGCTGTAGGTCTCTTCAGAGGCTGAGGTCTTGAAAGAAGATGAACTGAGGGAGGGGGATGCTTTGGCAAATGTGCTAGTATGGATATGCCGGAGGAGAGAGACAGCGAGGTGGAGTGCCTCCACCCGCGTTTCTGGAGTCATCTTGTCCGACTGCTGCGTTATCGCGATTGACATCAGTTTCAAGCGGCATGCACCTGGCTATCAACTACTCACAGCAGCAATGGACAATACGGTGTCCAGCATCAGAGGAATATGCACAGAGTAGACCTCCTCGTCCGGCTGTGGAACGTTGTCTAGCAGCCACAGGACAAGATTCGCAGCCTGCCTGTCAGACACGTCCCGTTCGGTAGCACTCACATTTGATCCTCTTTTCCCATACTGCTCCTCCACCGACTTGTGTAACACCTTCCATATCAAAATCGGTTCTATGGCCTCATACACTGCCGAAGCCGTGTCAATGACCTGTGGTTGCAGAGTCAGCTTGAACACACCTGCTGCCATTGAGTAAGAGCTGGTACACACCTCGGCTGCCCCTGACTTTGCATCCATCACTGTCCTGAGTGCTGGGATAGCCAACCGCTCGGACAGGGCCGTCCCGATCTCCCACTTGTCAAGCAGCGACAGGAAGATCTTGAACGGCCTCTGTACGTCCACTGCCTCTGACCCGGACCCCAGGGCCCGCATGTCATGCAGGAGGCTTGACACGAGGAGCTCAAGACCGTGTTCTTTGAAGTAGGCAACTTGCTCGGAGGAGGTTTCGCTAGCACCCAGAAGCCAGGTGTAGACTCGTCGGCTGAGGGAGAGCTCCTTCTGGAGGACGACACCACTTGCAGAGCGCATGAGGAGTTCTCTGTCCTTGGTCCCTGCCTCCCTGCAGGTACCCATCAGTCATAATCGAATGCAGATGATTCAAGACTAATCATACGCACTTCACGACGTTCCTATCCAATTTCAGAACCCTCAACAACAGATCCAGCCCGTTCCTCCGTACCAGCACATTCTCGTCATCCAGCACTGCCGCCAGGCCCCTAATGAGGAGACCGGTTTCGATTCTCGCGTCGGGATGGTCTGACGGCTTGAGCATGCGTCGCGCGAGGTAGTTGAGCGCTGAGAGACGAGATGCCGGGGAGGTGATGAGGATGAGAAAGGTGTTTTGGAGGAAGAAGGAGGGTGTAATGGCGCCTGAGAGTCGGTCGAGGAGGAAGAGGATCTACAAGAAGCATAGTCGTCAGCGTGTGGTACTTTGCGGACGAGCGACAATTTCAGAGGCACCCGCCTTATCGAAGAAGTCTCCTGTCTCCTCTTCCATACCAGGAAGCAACGCCAAGATGAACGCCTTAGTCGCCGGCCGTAGATCCTCACCTAGGGGAAGAAAATACGTCTCGTAGATGTTGATGAGCAGTGGTCGAACAGAGGTGGCTGCGTATTGGAAGAAGGGGAAGAGTCCCGATGACCAGATAATAAGGTCTCGCTGAAGGCCATCCACCTATAGACAGAAGATAAGCAAGTATGATCAACTGGTGCGCTGGACAGAGGGACTTACGCCGATGATGCTGAAGATGTACGCGTACACGTCCAGAGCTCGCTGATGCACGCCAGAGGGAAGAGCAGGATTAAGGCATTGTGCAAGGCGCTTGGCAACTATAAGCTTGCGCGGAATCTCTGAGTATGGTGGGGAGGGTGATTGAAGCGTCTAATCAGGCATCATCAGCTCAACTGCATAGACCATCATCCGGAGCATGTCACATACCTTGAGCAACCTCGACAGGAAGGAAATGAAATCTGCCCACTCGTTCACACTTTCAAACGACTGCAAGCTCTTGTCCACCTGCGCCCTAAACTTCTTGTACTTTGCGTCGTTCGCCAACAACGACGCCGCAGCCGCTACGTGTCACAGTCCATCAGCAATTGCTGTGTACGCGTTCTAAGTGTTATCACATCCACTCACCCTTGCCTGCACGCCTTTTCAACTCGGGTGTAGATCGCCCACTACTCCCTGTCGTATCATCGACGTTCACACTCGCCTGCGAAGCGTTGGAGCCTCTCCGCGAGCGGCCTGGGACCATGAGCTGTGTGAGGCGCCCATGAGACGCAGGACGGCGGAGTTGACGTGGTTGGCTTGAAGGCTGCGAGGAGGGGCCGGGTGGGGATGGGTGGGTCATGGTGAATTATGTGGGAGGGGCGAGGGGTCATATGGGCATGGTCTTGTTTCAATGGTGGAGATGTAGAAGTCTGCGAGATGCAAGATAGGTGATGCTGTCTCGTCTCGGGGAATGAATGACCTGGCCTCCACCGTCGCGTTCCACCTACGAGTCTCATTTAGTGGCAGCGATCTATATACATCTTCATTTCCACCATCGGCTCTCTTCCATCTCCAAATCTTCACCTGTCGTCCACCATGCGGGCGCAAAAGTACCAGGGAGAGTCCAGCTATGCCAAAGCGACTGATCAAGATGACGACACCGACACAAAGCTCGCCCTCCTCGCCTCCCTCCTCGATCCGGTGACTTTCCCGATGGACACCTACCTGGAGGCCCTCGCTTCTTGTAGAGGAGACATAGGAAAGGCAGCCGAGGAGCTTCTTTTACCCCACACCATGGAGACCAGGAAGAGAAAGTCTGGGTCCAGCTTGGACGGCTGGCTGGGGAAACGCAAGGGGAAAGAGGCGAAGAGACCACCTTCAGATAGGGTGGTTGAGTCAACCGGGCCCGGCATCGCGGCTGTCACGCCAGTGGATAACAAGCAGAACGAGGACGCCTCCGACCGGCCAAATCCCTCTCCGCTATCCACTGTGGGCCTCACATCTATCCTCGGCAAACCCCCAACCACCTTTGCGCCCCCCAAAGTCAAAAGCGGACCCCAGCCACCCATCATACTCCCTTCCCAAGCGGCCATAACCGCACACGACCTCCCTCTCACTCTCTGTCCTCAGCCACTTCCAACAGCTTTAGCATCGGCATTATACTTGGAGATGATGGAAGAGTCAGTAAACTGGAGTGCGAATACATTCTACCTCGCGGGGAGGGAGATGAAAAGCCCCCATACTACGTCGCTATATATGCGAGAGGGAGGAGGCTACGGAGGTGCAGAGTACTATTACTCAGGAAGAGTCCAGGATCCAGCGAAGGCAAGCTCAAAGTTGCTGGCCGCCATCTGTAAAGTATAGCTGATGGTATTCCGGTCAGGCATATCCACCTTTACTGGGAAGAGCGGCAGAGCTGGTAGAGAAGATAGTGAACAATGAGCTAGGAAAGAGGCAGAGATACCCCATGGAGTGGGCTGGGGAGTGGAGGGCCAATGTGTGCGGGGCTAATCGTTACGACGGCGCCAAGAGCTCGTAAGTCTGTCTCTCGATCTTATGCAGGTGCATGGTGCTGACAGACGGTAGGGTGGGGTGGCATGCTGACCAACTGACATGTGGGTAGACTGTACTGTTTAAGAACCGGTTGACCCAATCGCTTCTTCGCCCCGCAGATCTCGGGCCGTATACTACCATTGCTTCCCTTTCTCTCGGTACACCTCGAGCCTTCCGGCTTCGCCCCACCAGTACCATTGACCCATCTTATGCTACTACGCCAGAGAAACCTGTACGGACTTACGAGGTGGCACTGGGTCACAACTCGCTCTGTCTAATGAACGGAGGGTGCCAGGAGAGGTTTAAGCACACGTAAGTTTGATATATATGTGAGAGCAGAGGTGACAGATCTCTAACTTCTTGAGGTCAATAGTGTACCGCCCCAGAAGGCGCTGGACCGGTTCAGGCCAGGGTATGACATGGAGGAGAGGCCGATACCGTCGAACGAGCAGAAGAGCTACACGTCAAGAATTAACATCACCTTCAGGTAAGTCGGGGCAGGATGAACCCTCGCCATTGTCTGACAAACTCTGTCTCGATGATCAGATTCTACCGAAAAGGTCAGTCTCAGGTCCCTCTCACCCAATGCCACACAGCTAACGATGGATACGCCAGACTTCCATCCCAACCCTGGCACCGGCCCACTCGGCCCCCGCGACGGGACTCCAATCTGCAAATGCGGCGTCCCAACGTATGTACATTCTCTCCCTTCCTTGTGTCTCCACTTCATATCCCCTTTCAGCCTGACGCCTATCTCGCCCAGTGTCCTCCGCGCCGACCAAAAGGCTAAGGTTCGCTCGCGCCTTGCCTCTCATAAGCCTCGCGCCGAGAATGTGTTCAATGTGGTGGATGTCGGCATGCTGTTTTTCTGGCAGTGTCAAAGCCCTGCGCTGACGGGCGAGGACAAGGGGTGTGGCTTCTTTCGAATACTGGATATGAGGAAGGAGGGGAGGGGACCCTGCTTGCAGGAGGAGGGGAGATAGTGGTCAAAGAGGCGGGCGTATATGATGCTGGATAAATGGGCTGTATGATTATAATAGCTGTACTCGGGAGCACGTATATGTATGCTGTGGCCATGTTTTAGCTCGGAACGAAGAGGCAGAGCAAGTCTATGACCAACGCAGCTCACCTTAATCGGAATCCGACGACACCATCTCCTCATCTTCGTTATCCGGCTCGTCCTCGTCCTCCTGCACCACATCCCCATACTCCACATCTCCCCGGTCATCCATACCATCCTCCCCATCTTGACCCACTGCCCCATTCTCCATCTCCCCATTGTCTTCCTCTGCCTTCTCGTCATCCTCTTCCAGCCCCTCCACAGCCCCCTCCAGCTCCTCCCTCCTCCTCTCCTCCTCCTCCTCTTCTCTCTTCCGCCTCCTCTCTCGTCTTGCCTCCAGCTTCGCCGCTTCCCGCTCAGCCTCACGCCGCTCCCCCTCAGCAGGGAGGATTACGCCGATTTCCACGCCGAGGGCGTCGGTAAGGCGCTCGAGTTGGGTGCGCGACGGCGAGGGCGCGAGGGAGTGGAGGAAATTTTGGAGGTGGGCGAATGTGTCTTTGGAAGAGAGTTTGGTTGGGGCAGAAATGGGCTCAATGAGCAGGCGGGATTTCAGCTGGAGATCCATGGTGTGGAGTGAATGGAGGGGGGGGGGTCAATGTGGTTTTGGAGAAGGAGTTGTAACTTAGGAGCTTCATGTGATGACCAGCTTCTGCAAGAAGCCTGCGGGTGGTCTGAAATCTTCGCGCCCGAAGAGATGCTCGAAGGAACGGACTTCGCCGCCACCTACACGACGTAAAGATGCCGCCCACATAAGTAAGTCCCACGCACACCCCAGCAGCGGCGATTTGCGGCGACCTAGCCCTGGACACTTCCGTAGTCTGTGTCAGCTTCAAAGCTGGGGTCCAATGGGTACGCATGGGGGAAGAGCAGCTTGCCAAATTGGTGGTCAATAAAGCGCAAAAATGTATATACATGTGATGCAGGGTAGCTGAAAGCGACAGATAGGTATGAGATCAAGAGTGGTATAGAACTGCTCGTCGCACGCAAAAAGAGGGTCTTCAAGATCCGCGGTACCCTTTACTGCATCTCGCCAAATCCTCCTCCAGACCCCATGCCGAGTGCGCCAAGACCGGCTTCCGGGTTATAGGAGTAACTTGGGTATAACCATTAGATACGAGGACTTTCCCGCAGGAGACACTCCTAACTTACTTGAAGCACTGCTGCTGCAAAGCGTACTTTGCCCTCCTCTTCAGCGGGTTCGGATCCCACTCCGGTCCAGGCCTGTCCACCGCCAACTCAAGGACGAGGTCGTACGATCGGGCGTCGTTGACCTTGAAATGGACGGAACCGGTTATTCGCTCGCCCTTGTTCACGGCGAGAGGCTCAGGTAGGAGGAGGCGTGCTTGTCTGAGGGTGATTGTTAGTTCTGTCCACCGCTGGGCTACTGGTTCGTGTCACTCACTGCCAGTGGGTTCGAGGCACTACGAGAAACACAGATCAGCTAGGCATTCTGCAATCCTTATAACCACATAGCTGACCGTTTGGACCCGTTGACAATTTGACATTCACACCATCGTTGGGCGGAGGTGGCGTAGGCCCGGGGTTGAGCGGGTTTTGCCCCTGTGCCATCCACTGCCACGAGCTGGCAGCGCCAACCGTGTAGTCCCATGCCTGGTCGTTGGAAGTGGGCGACGGTCTGGGGTTGAAGTCCAGGTCAAACCAAGAAGCCAGCTATGACCTTTTGTCAGTGTATGGCCACAGATTGTAAGGGGTATGGTGACTCACGCCGTGGACGAGGGAGGTGCGCTGAGCGACAAAATCAACTGAGATGCTGAACTCCGAGAGCTCCTCCTTCGTGCACGTGTAGAAGTCGAAGGTCTTGGGGGCACACGGGGTGGAAATGAGGGAACTGGGGGGGAACATGCCGACAACCGGTTGCGCTATACACATGACGCGGAACGCAACGTCAGGGGACACGTTTCGCTCTATAGAATGACAGGCGCATTGCCATGACTTACCGAACACCTCCTCCCTTGCAGCAGGGTACAGTTCCGAGAAGTCGGTGCCTAAGCACATGGGGTGTAAGCTTTATGGATTTGGAACAGGATAACGGTGAAGCTCACCAAACAAGGTAGCGTTGAAGAACTGGGCCTTCTGGTCGGTCTCGTTGTAGAGCACCTCGTCCGTGAAGGGACTGAAGAAGATGTGACCGGCCGAGGGGAGTAGCTGGCCGTCAGGCTTCAGGAAGAGGTCTCGGGCGAGAATAAATGATTCGACCTATAGCAGAGTAACATAGAGTCCAGATATTAGCTTTCTGACCTCACACCCGGAAGCAGACACAAGCAAAAGGCGCACCATTCTCTCGTGCAGCAGCATAACTCCAATAGGTTCCGACACAATTGTATCCACCTTGCCCGTCTCTAGAACCTGCGCCTGCACGTCCCTGTTCTCTACCATGCCGCGCACAATACGTATACGGTCCTTGAGGTGAGGATTGCACTTGCCGCTGTTGGCGGCTTCGACCATCTGTTCGAAGACCTGGTCAGCTGAAGTATCTTCCGGAGCTACAGCATAGGCATCAGACGTACGATGGAGATCTTCTCGGCCATGGATGAGGCTTCAAGGGCAATAACATGCTTTGCACCTGCCTGAGCAGACATGAAAGACAGTATACCAGATCCTGCACGCCGGTGAACATAAGCTCTGGGCAGCAATTGATGAGCCGTCAACGAGGCAGCAGCACTCACCTGCGCCGACGTCCAGGACGGTCTTCCCTGTGAACGCGACCATGGCGTTTCCCAAGATAGCCTTGCGGTAAGTCCCCGTCCTTGAGATGTCGCCAATCATGTTTGCTCTGGGTGCCACGCGTCAGTTCGCTCTCGTGGCGTTGGGATGGGCCGAGATGCAGCTCACTGGTTCTGCAAAGACGAGTAAAAATTGAAATAGTAGTCATGGTCCTTGACCCGGGTCTCGTCGCTAAGAGAAGTGTGAGCTGATTACACATTTAAAAGCACTCGATTTGGATGTAAAGAGACGGGGAATGAGCTCACGACTTAGTCGCACCAATCTCATCCTTCTTGGCCAGCTCAGTCTCGACCTTCTCCTTCCCGTCCACCGCCATATTTGCTCTCGTTTCAGACATGTCGACCGCTAAAAGCTGCCTGCTTGAGTGGATCGTCCTCCGAGTAGATACCAACTGTACTTCTGTTGTTACGGGTGTGAAAGGTGGTCACGGTTAAACACAAGCTTTTAGCGATAACTGAAACGGAGTTGACATGAGAGCTGTGAATACGCTGGACGATCGCGGGACTCACGCTGGAAGGAACGCGGGGCACCACAGATGCTACGCGACCATGGGATGGGCGGTGCTCGCGGAGTACATATATGCATCCCATGCGCGCCGCGTCTTGCTCTTCTTGATATATATATACCCTATTGTATACGTTGGGTGCCCTAGAAGCTCGTACATATATCGGGATGGTAACTAAAATCGACAACCAGATAGGCGGTGCAGGTGGAGGGTCGACGGAGCAATGGCATGGGGATGCGATCCACATCGCGACGGTGAACGTGTGGGTGCAGCACCGCTAGCTCCGAGACTACTCATGTGTAGGCCAGACCACTGATCGCTGGTGCATACAACAATACAGCCGAAACGGCGAACTCTACTCGCCCTCTGACCCCAAGAACATATTTGCCGAGAAACCATGGTCCGAAAGAAAGACTCGCCTTGTGGACGCTCTCCTGTCGTCGGGGGATATCGACCTCATAGGCTGCCAAGTAAGTACTGCATCCATACGCTATAGCTACAGACTGAAAAGCGAGTATGGATTGGTGAGCTGACGGAGCTATCATTGGACGCGCGTATCATAGGAGGTAGTCCACAGCCAGCTCCTTGACCTCCAGGAGCTCTTGGGTCCGACGTACGCGCACGTGGGCGTTGGCCGAGACGACGGAAAACAAAGGGGAGAGTACAGCCCGATATACTACGACCAAACCAAGTTTGAGCTGGTCAGATGGGGCACATTCTGGCTATCTCCCACTCCGCATGTTGTTGGGTCAAAGGGCTGGGACGCTGTAGGTGTGGTTATGACTGACTGGTGATGGATCAGCTGACACGCGCTGCTTTCACCGCAGGCTCTCCCTCGTATCGCGACTCTTCTCACCCTTCGCTATCGCTCCCCGGAGAAAAGCGGAGAGCTTGTGCACGCAGTCAACACGCACTATGACCACTTGGGGGTCAAGGCTCGCGCCCAGAGCAGTCTCTTGATCCGATCCCAGATTTGGCAGTGGGTCACTGCAGTGGAGAAGGCAGAGCAGCCGTCGTCTATCGCGCCGATTGTGCTGTTTGGAGACTTCAGTGGGTGCTCTACAATGCACTCATAGAGAGTCCAAAAGCCCGCTGACAACACTCTCACAGACTCTCCCTCGGACGAGGCTGGGTACAAGAACATCACCGCCCCCCACCCGCTCCCTTCGGGCCAGCAGTCCTTCACCTTCCTTGACGCGTACACCTGCCTGCAAGCCCGAGCTGCCAACCATGCCCCTTCCGAAGCCTCATCCATTCACCCGCCTCTCCAGTCCTCTCCCTACGGTCCTGTCCACACCTACACAGACTTCGCGCCTCCTGGAAGCCGAGTGGCCACACGCATCGATTTTGTGATGCTCGGTACTGAGGTTGAAGAGGCCACTGGCGGCCCAGGCAGGGGAGGCTGGGAGTTCACCCGGTATGCTTGTCTGGAGAATTGGGTGGAGGGTGATTGTGAGGGCTGGAATGGAAGGTGGAGCGATCACAGAGCTGTACGTGCGACTATTGCTAGGCGATAGCAAGCTGCGGTGAGGGCCGTTTGAGAGCTGTAGCATATCATTAACGCAATCTTTGAACAAATCAAATGTACTTGATGACACTCTGTCTTTCAACTGCTCGGAATCAGATATCACACGCTGAGGGCCGGCCGTGGCACTGTGATCTGGCGACACTCACACTGAAGTGGAAGGACTCATGGTGGATCATTGGGTGGCGACTGACTGGGAAGTTCTGTCGTACGTATTTTACCACGTGAACAGACTACAACAGTACCCATATTTACTTCTTCACCTCGATGGTCCGGCCGGCCGCCCTGTTGTTCTGAGCTGCTGCTGCTAGTCACTCACAGTCGTTATAACTGGACATGTGTTTAGCACTTTTAGCACTGTAAACAAACACACACATGGTAGCGTACAAACACATGCCCAAGTAAATGACGTGCTGCATGGCGCTCCTGCATGTATAGCAAGCCAGTCTATAAGACCCCGCCTATGCTGCTTCAGAGACTGCCGTGGCTTTTACCACCACAGGAATCATCTCGCCAGTTGCCAAGGGGTATGGCTGGTGGTGAAGGACAGCAAGAAGGTTCCGAAAGATCGCAGAGTGGGAGGTGACCGAAATAACTTTCGAGTACTGTGGTCAGCGTGTGCTCTCGAATGCACTTCACAGGGGCTAGAAAGACAGGGTAAAGGTCTAACGCAGACAGGTTGACGCCCTTCTCCAGCCACTCCAACTGGCCCTGCAATACAAAAACTCACATGTCTCCTTAGCCCCAGCAGGGCCAAACAACCGGTCCATCGCCCGCTGCGCCCGGAACTGCATGTGCGCATCGGTCTCTCGGTCGTCCGGCTTCCACAACTCGTCATTCTCGACAAATCCGTTTTCAATCTGGAACATTGGGAATCGTTTTGCGAATTGGGTCTTTTATGCGAACATCAGCAGAGCTTAGATACACCCCTTCGCGCTAGCAGACGTACCTTGGTCGACCGCTGGTCACACGTATGGCCCCCATAAATCTCCCTCCAATCCTCCCACACCTCCGGCGTACCCTCCATCATCTCCCCCCAGCTCCCCAGTAACGTCTGCCCCGCCCTTGTGAATGGCGACACATACCACTTCATCTCCTCCCCTGAGATCGGCGCCCCTGCCGCCTTCTCCTTCTTCCAGCACTCGTGGATCGCCCGCGCCTGATCGCGGCCGAGCGGGGTGAGCTCGGGGTCGGGCCCCCAGACGATCTCACCGTCAGTGAAAAGGTGGGTCCAGTCGGATTCCCATACCTGGTTGGCGTTGCGGATGGCGATCAGTGTCTGGGAGGAAGAGGAGGGGTGACAAGGACATGGGATGGGAGCAACTCACGTCACGTCCGTATTTGATTGCTGCGTAGTTGTGCCAGCCTTGTCCGTGTCGCCCTGCGAGCCTCATGTCAGATCTGAATCATGCACATATGCAGCCCCAACCACCACCGGAGCGTCTCATCATCCAGCCTGATGATACGCACTCCCTCCTCCTTGCATTCAAACACATCCACTCACCGAGAAACATGACCTTGTAGTGCACCCCTGCCGGCGCCTCTTCTTGCAACTTCGCAATGGATTTCTTGAGGTTGTGCCACCTCTCCTCAGATGTATCAATGAGACCAAAGCTCCTCTCGAGCTATGCGTCCTCTGTTAGCTATGTACTAGTGCGACAACAATGAGCACGCCGTCATTCGCCGAGATTGACGCGGTCTGTCGACGCGATCGCGCCCACCATCGCGACTCACCATCTGCTCAAACTCGAGGTGTTTCGGCTGCGGTCCATTTTGAATGAAGAAGCCTTGCACAACCTATGATGTGCAACGCGTATCACCGACTCGCATTAGCATTCCACTCATCCCGGTAGGACCGGAACGACCACCGGCATCCGGCCAGAATGCTTACCTCGTACTTGAAGTCGTGGGGTCTCTCCTCCAGAGGGGGCAGCGTGTCGGGCCCGCCGTCCTCGGTGGAGGCCACTGCAGGTACGTCTGGATGGTGAGGCATGTCGCTGACTGTCTGTCCTGCAAGATTGTGTGGGAGATAGGAAGTAAGCCAAAGACGGAGCGACAATAAAGACAGGTGGGGAAGTAGTTGGCTGAGACTCAGGGCAGGCGGGCTTCGAGTCGGCATCTTCGGAGTGGAGGAGGAACAAGAAAGGAACGAACGGCTTGGGCCGGACGTCCACCCGGCATGTTGACAGGGACATATGGAATGGCATGAACAAAGAGTATATGGGGCTCTTCTCTCACACAGTGTTTTTTTGCAGCTCGTGATAGAATCTGGACATGTACATAGAAATAATGCATGCAGGATCACCATAATTCAATGATGCGCTCGCCCCCGCCGCGGCCTACCGCACCCAAGAATCCGCTCAACTGTGCTGATGTATCGCTGCAGGGACTGGCCGCCCGAATTTGCAGAGCCTGTGCACCTGAAGTCAGAATGCATTTACTAGTAAAAGGATAGAGTAGATTGCCCCTTACCTCGGGCATCCACTGTTCCAGCTGTTTGATTCGCTTCGCATTGGCAGGGTGGGTAGACAGGAAGTCGACGCTGCTGAGGCTCTTGCCTCCACCGCCTTCAGACGCAGACATTCGCTGCCACATCCTGGTGAAATGTCAGCACCAGTAGATGAACGGGACGAGAGGTCGGTGACTCACTTGGTTGATTCTGTGGGGTCGAAGCAAGCTCGTCTGTCGTGTACAATTGTCGTCAGCTTAAGAAGAGTCTCACCATTCGTTGATGGGGGCGAAACCAGCAGCTCACGACATGAGGCGCAAGCCAATGAAGTCCGCTTCACTCTCGTTTTTCCTTGAGTTGGGGAGCCTGAAAAGGTGCGTGAGCACAAACAATGGCGGCGGGCACATGTCCTCAGAGCGATTACTTACTGAAGCATAAAGGTCAAGAGCAGTCGAGTCATGCCTACGTCGAGACCAAGCGTCTCAAGCAGGAGTCCCAAAGCAAATAGGACCTTTCCATATATAATGTCAGCACTCACCAGCTCGATTACAGGAACAGCTTACCTTCATAGAGCTCATTCGCTCAGCGGGATGCCGTGCTACCTGATGCGCCACCTCGTGTCCCAGCACTGTCGCCAGACCATCATCATTGGCGCTGACTGGCAAGATACCTGTGAATACAAAGATCTTGCCGCCGGGGAGAACGAAGGCATTCTTTGTTTTCTTGTCGTCGATGACATAGACCTAGACCATATCAACTGTTAGCTTTGCCAATCCCACGTCCATGCCAACAGCTGGCACCCACCTCCCACTCTGTCTCCTTCCCCTCTTTCAAATGGCTCCCATCACTGCCACCACTGCTGCCACCCATAAATACATCTCCGAGCCCCAAGTCCTTCCCGCCGCCCCACTCGGGCACTTTGCCTTCCACCGCGCCCATCTCCCCGCTGGACTTGACGCGTCCAAGGCCCGAGGACTCGATGATGCGGGTGGCGACTTTGTGGACTCGTCTCGAGATAGGGTGGTTAGGAGGTAGGAGAGCACGGGAGTACTCGTTGAGGGTCTGGAGTTGTGTTTGGCGACCGAGCTGCGGGATGGGTGGGACGTAAGTGACCAGATTGTAGTGTCGCTGAGATGACGGTGTGGACTCGATGCATACCTCCCGTTCTTGTTCCTCGCCAACATCGATGAAGCGCAACCTTCCAGTTTCTGGAACGCGTTCAAGGCTGGAAAAATACAGGTGTCAGGTCTAAACAGAATAACGATGGTAGTATGAAAGAAGACTCACTGAGTCACATAATACAGCCCACCTCCACCAAGCCCAATCCCATACACCCATACCGCCCTGTCACCCCCAAGCCTTCTCCTCAAATAGTACCAAAAGTTGTTGCCACCAGAGCCCGAAGGCCCGCCTAATGGAGCTCCGTAGCCAGAGGGGAAGCGCTCGTACTTGGCGAAAGTGCTAGGGGTGGAATGGAAAGACCGAGAAACTTGCTGGGCGATTGGGGGGCGAGAGAGGCCGGCTGGACTGCGACGGGAGACGAAAGAAGTGGCTGAGCCAGAAGTGCTGGCGAACATGGTGCGAGGGAGCCGAGACCACATGGCTACTGATCGAGCTGCTGTGACTATGGGCGAGTTTCCAGCGAGAGTGCAAGAGGCAAAGACGACGGTCGCCGGCTCTGCATATCAGACAGACGGTGACGCGGACGCTTGATGTGCCGGCCGTGCCTGGTTCGCCTATCACAACTTGTTAAGTGGGGGGCCGCTTAAACCGCACCGCGACTGCTGACGGCACTGGTCTCCATTCATCGCTCTTCGTGATCAACCCATACCCCATCTCTTCGCCCAGAGCTTGCACAACCACCCGCAAGGACCACAACGACATGCCCTCCGACTTGTCCTACTGGCTCATCGCAGCCCCTCTCAAAGATGGCGACCCCGACATCATGCTCAACGAGGTCCGCGGCGAGCTGGGGCCCGGTGTGAACGTGGCTCAGTGGGAGATCCCTGAGCTCAAGGTATGTGGTGTCTCCCAATGGATCTACGCTTTGGAAAACGGTTGCCTCTGCTTTGGAGGGAGAGTGAGAGGGTGATGCGCGAAGGAAGCTCCACAAACATGCCTACAGCAGAGCGAGTATCATATCATATGGCGCGCGCGCTAACACCATCTACAGGCCGGCACCCTCTCTTCCCTCCTCACCCTCTCCGACTCCCTCCCCAAGACCGACGCCTCATTCACCACCACCGTCTCCAAGTTACTCGACCAGCTGCGCTCTCTCGTCTCTGATGACCCGTCCAAGCTCGCCCAACATGCGCGTGTCAATGACCGTCCGGCCGAGGAGTACTTGCTTGGTGGGGGTGCCGGGTTCCATTGGGACAAGGGACGATGGGGAGAGGGCGGGAAGGTCGGGGAGGTTGTGGAAGCTCTGACCAAGGTACGCAAATGTGTTGTCTTTCTAACTGGCTCCCCTTTCTGGTACGGCGTACAGTCATTGACCCTCTGGGTGGACGTTTACAGGAAATGAACTCAATCGAGTCGACCCAGAAGCAGAAGGCCCAGTCCTACAACCTCGCCAAGGGGGGTTTGACCAACCTCCAGCGTAAACAGCTGTTAGTAAAATGTGCATTCCATACAGCTTTGATGCTGACATAACTACCACAGCGGCAACCTTTCCCAGCGGTCCTTGCTTGACATCGTCAAGAAGGAGCATCTTGTGGAGAATAGCGAGTTCTTAGAGACCCTTATCGTCGCTGTCCCCAAGTGAATAGATCTCGTGAAGAGTCGCGACACTGCCTTCCTTGACACTAAGCTGATCGCCTGTGCTCTTGGCAGGAACCTTGCCAAGGACTGGACCGAGAAATACGAGCGTTTGACCAGCATGGTCGTCCCCCGGAGCTCCCAGTGAGTGGACCTTTAGCACAACCCGCCACGTATCCACTGACACGTCACGACCGATGTGACTAGACAAATTGCTTCGGACGACGAGTACGTCTTGCAGACCGCGACGGTCTTCAGAAAGGTGCGAGATGAGTTTGTGCACAAGTGCAGGGAGAATAAGTGAGTGTGGCCGCGGCCAGAATGTTGAATGGGCGAGCTACAATATTGACGACATCTGGTAGGTTCATCGTGAGGGATTTCAAGTGGGACGACTCGGCATTGGAGAAGCAGAAGAAGGAGATTGCGGACTTGGAGGTTGAGGAGAAGGAGTTATGGGTTAGTCACGTGGCGATCCTCGTCTCCCGGGCACAAGCTGACGTTGCAAATTCCGACACAGACCGAGCTCTTACGCTTGACGCGTATAAACTTCTCGGAGGCGTACCAGGTTCTTGCCCACCTCAAGACTATAAGGCTGTTCGTTGAGAGCGTGCTGCGATATGGCTTGCCTGCGGATTACGCTGGCGTCATCATCAAGGTGAGATCCACCGCCGTCTCTCATGCATAATTGCTAACATATTCTCTCCACAGCCTGATCCCAAAACAGCTGCCAAGACCCTCCGAACCCTCACCACCCACTACCAGTACCTCGCCTCGGCATCCTCGCGTAACGCCGGGAGGAAGCAGAAGGGTGACGTGGGGAACGAGGAGGTCGGCGGAGAGTGGGCGAGCGTCATGGAGGCGGAGTACTACGACGTGGTGCTGTTTGAGTTACCTATGGTGGTCACTTGAGAGGAGAGATAAGAATGTAACCGTTGTGCTTTTGTGCTGTTCATCGCTCTTGCGCATGACACTGACGCCAGCATCGTTGACTTCTGGCAAACCGCATTACAACGTTTTTAACTTGCTCAAGCTACGATACTCAACTGGAAGTCATCCAGCTCATGCTCTTCAGCCTCATCCCCCTGAAATACGACCCGCATCCCCACCCCAGCGGGTACGCACGCATCCCCCATTGCCTCTCTCAGCATGCCTCTGGCCTCGAGCCCTGTACAATGTAGCGGCAGCACATACGTTGGCGGCGGCTGGATGCGCCTCGAGATGAAGTCGACGGTCTGAACTGCGGGCTGGGTTTGGGTGGGGACTAGGTGGAACCCACCTACTACGGCGTATATGGGCCTCTGAAGGGGGATTAGGGAGGCTAGGACGTTGCAGATGCCGGCGTGGGAGCAGCTATGAGGGGGCAGGCTGTCAGGCGGGCCATGAGGGCGATAAATGCGATGAATCACGCACGAGCTGAATACCACCAGGCCTTTGCCTTTGACGTCCACCACCGCATACCGCTCGTCCATGATCATCTACACCCCGTGTATGCGTTTAAGCACTTTCGCAGCAGGAAGAAGACAGGGCCAGTAACGCACCGGATCGCTGAACCACCCTTCCTCCCCACCGTCCTCGTCCTTCATCCACGTCACAGCCCCCGGCAGCCCCTTCTCAAATTCCACCACCCTCCTGATCTCCCCGCTGATCCCCACCCCCGTCTTCATCCCATGTCGACCAATAACTTCATGAGCACTGTCATTTATAACGACAATACCACCCGCCCGTTCGATCTCAGCGAAGCTCGGATCAGGCGGCAACACACAAACTGGCTGCGTGCTCGGGAGACGGCATATCCCCCGCCGAATCGGTCTATCGGGATGCACATCCACACTGAGCCCCCCGTCTCTGTTCTGTTCATCCTCGACCCCACGAGCCAGGAGCAGCTCCTGGCGCAGAGAGAGAACTCGGATGATCCCGCCAGAGTGGTCCCTATGCCAGTGCGAGAGGGCGATCGCCTCCAGCTGCGTCACGTCGACTGACATCGCGGCTATGTTGCGCTCTATAGAACGGGGTTCGGGGCCGGAGTCGAATAGAACGGTGTGTGTTTCGTCGGCTATGGTGGTTTTCTGCACGGGATGTAAGCAGATGAGAGCTGCCAGCGACGCTGATCCGGAGAGGGTGCAGGTGGAGACGTACGATGAGGATAGAGAGGCCGTGGGCACCACAGCAGTAGTTATCCAGGTCGATGATAGGCAAGCCTGTCAGATGGTCTCTTGGGATCTCCGGAGAAGACATGTGCTGGGGCAGTTCATGAGTGAATCCGGGTGGGAGAGTGGAGAACCTAGGGGACAAGTATAGCCCACCACCGACGGAGAACGCGGCGATCAGCTGGGGCGACGATGACAGGCGAACGGGGGCTCGAGAAGAGCAGACGTACCATTCAATGCCTGCGTTTCGTATTGAGGTATGAAAATAAAAGTACAAGTGTCAGCCTGGCATCATGTATAATCATGTACACAATGGCGCTGCCCAGTCTGCATCCCCACCCGACTTCAGGCACTACTCACAGTTGTCCACAAGGATCAGGAACTCGAGCTTGTCGACTGGGGTCAAGTCTGTCGGAGCGGTCATGGTGGAGGTGAGGTTGTATGTACAGTCTTGCTCGATATCTGGCAAGTGCCGTATTGGTAGTGGCCAGCACGCACCTATGAGTACTTGGAGAGAGCGCGTCGGCGTAGAAAGGCTGGGAGATGTCGCTCACTCGTCGCCGAGCCGACAGGCACCTGAGAGATAGCTCGGTGATTATATCCCACGCGTCGTATCTGCAGCAGTTCGCGTTGTTCAACCGATACCCCATGCATCAGTCGTATCATCACCGACGTTTCATGCGATCTGTACAGGGGATGAGCGGATCCACAAGGCCTAAGGCTCTCTGTGGTGCTGAAACGAGATTGGCTATGGTCGATCTAGGCCTCCTCGTGGAGTCGTTCTTTTCATGTCCAACAGGTGTCTCGAAAGACCCAAACACTATCGCCCTTCGACATTATCTCAGACAGCCAGGGCCCGGAGGGATAATGCACAAAGGTTCGTGTCACACCCCATCTTTGATGGCCACAAGAGCCTCTAAGGAAGTGTTCGCGAGCTGGTAGTACCGAGAGAGTGGGGACGCTCATTTATCAAATCTACTGTGTATAGCATGCCGACGACAGATTTTGGAGAGATTCCCCCACCTCAAAGCGCCCACACTCGCTTTATACCAGTCCTGGGATTTCCCGTCGACATAGTCGTCGCACTGCCATTATACCCGCTCAACAGCACCACTGGGCACTGCCACCTGATCACCGCAGATGTCATCCTTCCCTACGATGGACGAGAAACAACGAACACGCGACAGCACCGAATTACAAGACGGTAGCCTTGGCAGCAGCTTCTGGAGCAGGTGCCATGACAGATGGGCATTCGTGTCCTTCTACGTGTCATTGACGCTCTACACGATCTTGAGCGCATTCGGTTTGTATGTGCTGTTCACAATCGAGGACGAGGCGGCAGACCGCAAGGCTTCGACGACGTCGTATGGCAACCACACTTCGACCTTCGACACTTCGATTTCCGCCACTTCGATCTTATCAGAGGCTTTCAACAAGTGAGCACTATCTATTTCCTGTTCAGTCACTCTAGTGCTTATACTATTTGCTCTATTCAGACAAACAGCTTACATGTTCGCTGGCGCATCGGCGCTCGCAGTCGGGATGAGTCTAGCACTGCTATGGGTAAGCTCTCGTTGAACTTCCTTCTTCCTTCGATTGAGTACTGATACCGCACTCTTCTGGCAGTTTGTCCGCCAGTTCCCGACCTTCGTGATCTGGATGGGGCCGGTCTTTGGTGCGGTGTGCTGCATCGCTGCTGCAGCTGGTGAGTTGTTCTGGTCACCACTCGTTCCCATACTGTCAGACCATTGATAACTAACATTGCTGCCATAGGCTGTGCCATTCTACAAAGTGAGTACTATGTCCATGCCTCGTGGTGGGCACTCCTGAAATGGCTGGCATTGACCGTCAATCGATACAACAGTCTGGTTCTTGGCTGCGAGCTGTGCCTTCTTCGGGGCCTTGATTCTTCTATCTTTGTTCCTGCTCAAGAAACGCTATCGTCTCACACGCGAGCTCCTTGTCACGGCTAACAAAGCTGCCCATGCTCACTCGTCGGTGTTCTGGACTGTCATGGTCGGTAAGTAGATTCGCATATGTGATCAGGGAGCTCTTTTCAAGCGGCTGGGATGAGTGAAATCTTATGGCTGGCGAATCAATAGGGCTTCTGGTACAGGGTGTCAACTCCCTCTGGAACATATTCACGTTCATCGGAGTCTTTGTGACGTTTGTGCCAACGACTAATGCCGGTAAGCGACATGCCTGAATGGTGTACAGAGAATGGGATGCCTGCGGTGCTAACTTTTCGTCGGCAAGGCTGCGTATACGGGAACGTTTGCTCCGGGAGTTTGGGCGTGGTACTACTGATATTCGTGGTGCTTGAGCACATGTGGATATCCGGGGTGAGTGATGGACATAATTCTCCCCGCCTGTCGGACAGTTCATGCCAACCCGCTCTCTCAGGTCATCGCCAACGTCACTCTCTGTGTCATGGCTGGAGGACCGTACACAAGCAAGTCGATGTCCATCCAGCACATGTGTGTGTGCGGTGTGCAGCTAACATGGTGATGTGTGTGTAGACTGGTGGTACGGCACCGATCGCGACAACCGCAGCGAGACCATCTGGGCCCTGAAGCGCGCTGTCGGGACCTCCTTTGGCTCGATCGCCTTTGGGAGTCTCCTTGTGACTTTTGTTGAAATTTTGCATTTTTTGGTGAAGCTCCTGGCAGGAGAATACTTTGGTAGGTCTGTTGGCAGAGTGACTTCGCAGCAAAGCGAGAGGGGCCTGGGCTAACGGGCAGGGTAATGTAGGGGATGGCCCCGGGTTGTGTTCGTGCTGCGTGAGTGCTTATGCCTAAAGCAGGCCATTTATAAGACACTGACCCTCGTCGCCTCACATCGCAGTGCAGATGCATCATCACCGCCCTCGAGAGCCTCCTAAAGACGTTCAACAAATACGTTTAGTGGGCTCCGCGACCGTTGCTCTGTCGGGTGGAATCATCGCTGACCCTCTCAAGTAGCATTCGTATCGGTGTAGACAGATACGAGATTGGCTTTGTGGGTTTGAGACTCTGGAATGCAGCACCGCGCTATGTAGCTTACAAAGGGTGTGTGGTAGATCCAAGGAGGTAAGGAGATCTGGAGACTGTTCAAGAAGGGGAGCGGCGTGAAACGTCAAGGTGTGTGGGCCGAATAATCCACTCTCAACGTCTTTTACTGATAGCTTATGGCGGCCCTTGCGTTCAGGTATCGCGGCGCTTGTGTCCGATAGCATGGCTGGATTTGCCCTGCACGTAACCTGCATAGCTAGTGCGCTGATATGCGCTGGCTTCACCTATCTCTATATGACCAGTGAGTAGACAGCAGCTCACACTCTACCAAGAGTAGAGTGGCTGATACGATCTTCAACCCGAAGTGATCGATGGTACCGTGGCGATCGACCACTGGTATGACTGGCTCATCCTCCTTTATGCCTTTATCCTTGCTCTCAACATCGGACTGGTATTGACGTCAGCCCTTGTAAGAAAAATGTCCCCTTCCCGCCCTATTCTATTGCGATCTAACAAATGAAACAGGAAGCTGGCGTCTCAACCATCTTTGTATGCTTGGATAAGAATCCCGAGTACTTGAAGGATCGGAACCCAGAGTTCTATGAGGTGAGCCGAGTCCTATTGTTCTTCCTGAAACTTGTAAGGTGCACAGCTGATACAACGCTCTTGTCCCAATAGTACCTGCACAGGGTTGACGCATACTCTGAGGCGGTCGTGGAAGGTAAGCCTTTGCCCGGCCTAACATAAGTAGACTCGATGTGTCTTGTCGCGACATATTCTGTACCGTGTCGAGTCTGTGAATAATGCGAAGAAAAATCTGTTTGTATGTATTGACCGTCATGTCTGTGTCCCAGGACAAATACAAGCTGTTTGGGCTGTGAAAGTGAACGCGAAACCAAAGACAGGAGGTCGTGGGATTCTCAGGACCGTGCATGCTGTTGGATCTCCTGCAAATATGATATGGCAATGAGAGAAAATGCTTTGAAGAAAGTAAGAAATGAAAATGAAGTGAGACGAACGACTACAGAGTACAGAATATAAAAGTATTTCAGATAAATCCAACAGGCGGAAGATCAGAATCAACAGATGAGCACTAGTATGGACCTCCTCGTCTTCCTCACGAAGCAGTCTGCACCACTGACCTCACCCCCGTCCGTATCACTTTCCTGCCCCCAGGGGTGCGCGGCGTCACTGGCACCTCCCTGCGGCCCTCCTCGTCCGAGCTCCCGTCGATATCCATCGACTCGCTGAAGAGTGGTAGCGCCGGTGGAGGCGAGACGCTACCCGCCCGCCTGCTGAGGGCCGCGGCGAGGTTCCCTGGCTTGGGGATAGGGAGGTACGAGGACGAGGTGGTGCTTGATGCGGGGGAGGGGGAGCGCGAGGGGCATGCGTCGGTAAAGCAGTCCCCGTCCGTGACGCTGGACTTGTAGTCTGGTGCGGGGGTGTCGGGGATGGGATGAGGGGCGAGGAGGGCGGGCTGGGAGGCGGCGGCGGCGGCGGCGGCGGAGGATGGCTCAGAGTAGAGGGGGAGGGGGTCGCACTCGCGGAGATCACCGTTCTCAAGGAAGAGCTGGATGTACGCCGGGAGAGGTGGGGCATGCGGGGTGGCGCTGGGGACGGTGGCTGGGCAGGTGCCGAAACGGATGGGGGTGGAGAGAAGGACAACCTGCTGTTGAATATTGTCAGCTGCTGTTCAAGCTTCAAGCGAGGGAGTAAGCTCACTGTATCCTCCCCGTTGACATTCTTGCAAACCACACGGATCTTGAGCGAGTGTCTGACTCTCAAGAAAGGCCCGTCCATCTCGGGCTGAGGCTTCGAGTTGTGGCCCCTACCCGAGTCTGTCGGCATTGGCAGCACAACGTTGACCTTCTTCCACTTGTCGCTAAGCCCCAAGCCGTTGTCTGCAAAGAAGAAGTTGCGCTGGTTACCGTCTTCCGACAGCAAGCAGGAGCGTGTGCGGATGCCCTTGAAGGGCCGGTCGTCAAATACCAAGAAGCCGTTGTCGGCCTGGGGATGACGAGGGGAGATGAGTTGATGCTGGGAGGAGTGACGAGCGGGCTGCTCCTCGGGGATGGGGAAGGAGGCTACGAAGGATGCCGAAGGGGTGGAGCTGTAATCGATGAGATGGGTTAGCTTGTACCCCTCATCATCCGGCAGACATCACAGCTCACCTGAAGCGCTCAACCTCTTCGACCTCCATTCCCACCTCGATCATGTGCGTAAGCACCTCATCAAGCACCTCATCGGTGCTCTTCCCCTGTCTCTCCATCGGCACCGACTCTAGCTCCCTCGCGTTCCCCTCCTGAGGCTCCTCTCCACTAGCAACAGCAGCAGCAGCAGCAGCCGTTCCTGCTTTCCCTGCGCTCTCAGTGTGCCCCCGGACAGGCACCTGAGCAGCCATGATGGCGTCCCGTCTCGCGCGGATCCGCAAGCTGACCCTCAAGCCCTTCTCCTCACCATGCACATCCACAAACTCTGGCACGCCCACGACACACTCGACGGGGCTGGTGCTGTCCGCCTCTGGCCGCAGGGTGAAGTGGCGCTCTGCACGCTCGGGGGCGGATGCGCCCACGGGGGTGGGCAGGCGGTGGCGCCGGACGGCGAAGGGGTGCCACTTGCTGGATGCCTTTCGGGTGGAGTGCGGGTGGAGGGAGGTGTTGGAGAAGAGGGACTCGAAGGCGCGGGACTTGGGCTTGGTCAAGCAGGGGCGGAAGGTGACTGCGCTGTCCATCGCGATGTCGGTCGAGCCTGCGTCTGACGCTGCGCTCGAGCTGGACTCAGCTGCTAGTGAGGCAGATGACGCCTCTGTCCAGCCGATTACGGCGTGGACGACGCACCCGTACGACGTGGAGGTCATCTCGGAGTGGTGGGTCGGGGGTAGCCAACCTGGGAGGACCATGTCGAAGGGGAGTGCGAGGTGGATGCGCTGTAAGTGGGGGCGGGAGGGGTCTGCGGAGGGGATCAGGAGTGGCTGGGCGGGTGTGGCGAGTGTGACTGTGGAGGTATGTAGTCGCATCGGTGTGTACCGGCCTATTTCAAAGGAAGGACAGGAGTCAGCTTATGCCGAGGTGTGCTCGGGATAGACGCCGCATCACCCGTGAGCGGACTCACCATGGTCGTCCCAGTACTCAGACTTGCCCTCCGTGACCACCGACAGCTCTCGCACCTCCCGCAGCCTGCCCTCCAGAGGAGAAGGAAGGGCGGGGAGTGAGAGCACGACGTGCCCCGGAAGCGAGTAGCTGGTCCTGTGAGAGTGTCATGTTTAGTGGGAGGTCTACCATTACGGACAGTGGCAATGTGCATCTGCATCGGGTGGCAAGGAGGAAAGAGACTTACCCAGTGTTGGGACCACCGACCATATCCACCACTCCGTAGTTCTCAAAGATCGCTTCGAGCTTGACTGAGAGGTAGTTCGGGTGGGGGTGGAAGACCATCTTGGGCGTCAAGAGAGCGGGCGGGAGGAGGGCGCTGGTCGTGGGTGCGGGAGTGGAAGTGGGAGTGGGAGATGGGGATGCCAGATGCGAGCTCTCGGATCGAACACGAGGTGGCGAGAGAGTGTAGATGGCGCGGACTGATTGCCCTAAGGTGAAGCGTGCAGGCAAAGGGGAGTCGGAAGGCGTGTACGCAGTAGGGGCAGCCGGTGACTTGACCGAGCAGTGCTTCGCTGGTCTGGATGGGGTGGATGGCGAGGGCGAGGGGGGGTCGCGGCGGCGCAAGGAAATGGGAGATGTGAAGAGAGAAGAGGAGAAGAGTGGAGCTGGCGACCTAGTATCTGGGAGGGTGAGGCGGTCGGATAGAGGTGTGGATGGGGAAGACGGGGTCCCTGAGACGGAGGAGAGGCGGTGGATGGAAGGAGGGGCTGCGTTAGAAGGACGGCTTGAAGTGGAAGTGGGAGTGTGTAAAGGCGTGTGTAAAGGCGTGTAAGAAGCAGGTAAGTGGGAGGAGGGGGCAAGACGAGGGGACGGCATGATGGCTCTCTCGCTTTAAAGGACAGGAGGGGAGAGTAGGGGGCGATGCCGATGAATGCTGTGGGAGCAGGCAAAGGCGTGTTGGGCAAACGGGACGGACGGGGATGTTCCTGTCGATCTCTGACGAGTGCGGGGGGGAGGCGTGGATGTACCGAGGCTGTGAGATGGGATGTGTGCTGGGAACGCTGCCGGGGGGAGGGTTGGAAGGGGGGGGGGGTGTATGTGGAGAGATGTGAGGTTAATGTATGCGGACGTGTGTGCTGTGCACTGTGTGAGCATTGCATCAGCCTTAACCAGACCAGCCCAGTGGCTGGAGGACAATAGAGAATGCGGTGTGACGGTGAAGCAAGGGGGCGGCCCCAAGACAAGGACGTATTGTGTGTGGTTCTGTCTGTTGGTGCTCGGCCGCGTGCCGCGTGTGCCCCCGCACTGCACGATGTGCATCCTGGTCTGTCAGGTGTCTGTTCGGGACAATGGGAGGCGAGCGCCGGCTGCAAGCTCCTGAGAGGCTCAGGAGAGGGGATGGGCGGACGGGGACGGTTTGTACACACAATAAGGACGTCTGGCACACAAAAGACAAAGACAAAAGGACGCGGAAGGAGTATTTATCTGCTGTGGTCCCGAATGCGGCTCACCGCCCTGAGGGGCTGGATGGGTGAAACATGTCATGGTGTGTGCTGCAGACGGGCATGGCGATGCCTATTGTTGTCTCGAGTGGGCAGCTGGCTTCCCCTCATGCAATGGACTTGCTCTCCTGGTAGTGCCCCTCAAGCAACTGCCCTCCCCGCTCCCCGCTCACCATTCCCCCCCTCGCTCCAAACACCCGCGCGCGCAGGTCACGCGCTATATATCCTCAGTGCCTACCATTCTACCCCTTGGGTATACTCTCACTCGCAACGAATCAAGACACATACCAGGACAGACAGCATGGCCCGTATCTCCCAGATCCTCGCGCAACAGCGGTACGGCTGCTACCGCCGCTAGTGCCGCGGCTGAGGCCGATGCCACTGCGGCTGCGGCAGCAGGTCCCGACACGGCCGCCGGGGGGTGGCTGGTGGTAGCTCTGCGCCATGCCACGCCACGGGTCCTCGGGCGAGTCTTGTGCTACAGACTCGCTGCTGCTGTGGAGAGTCATCGTGACACTGGGGGCAGTATGTACCTGCGCTGCGGAGTGGGTAGCAGCCGACACGTCCGTCTTTAGACTCGGAGCGCGTGTCTGAGCCTGAGCCCTCGTGTCTGGCTGCAGCTGGCCTGTGTCATTCATAGCCTTCCGATATATATGCATCGCCTTCTCCTCTGCGAATGCATGCATCCCCTTCTGCTCTGCGGCAGTGCCACACCCTCGCTCTCCCGGTGTCCAGCTGCCCAGCCCGGCATCCACTGACGCCATCTAGTGGCCGATGCGGCGATCTCCGCCCGCCCCACTGCTCTGGGCGATCACGGCCAAAAGCGAGACATGTCGTCGGTCACCACTGCCTGTCTATCTGCAGCCAATCTCAGTCCCCTCCGCCTTGAACTCACTAGGGACTAAGGGAACCCCACCGTCGGCACCACAGCACGATGGTCTCCCCCTCAGAGCGCGACGACCCCGCTGCCATCTCATTCACCACCGGTCCGCACCCGACCTCCACCCCGTCGTCCTCCAAGCGGAGCAGCCGCATTCCGCGCAACCTCTCCGGTATCATCTTCGGCACCAGCCCCAAGGCCGTCACCTCCATCGCCGCCATGTCGGATGCGCGGGCTACCGAAAACACCCCACTCCTTGTGGAGCCGGAGAGGAGGCGTGAGGACGAGAGCCCCCGGCGGAATTATACCGCCAACCTTGATGAAGCGGCGGGCATGGACGACGATACGGCTGGTAGAGCGCGACTGAAGGCGCCCGAGCCCGGTCAGGTTGAGGGAGGGACTGCCGACCCAAATAGGAAGATGAGCTTGACGTTGACGTACGCCAAGAAGATCAAGCAGCGCTCAAAGTATTATGTGCCCGTGACGGAGTGGCTGCCAAAGTACAACTGGTCTCTGTGAGTCTTGGGGTGGGTGGGAGCGGAAGGTCAATGGGCGATAGTGCTGATGAAAGGTGTAGGTTCTCCGGAGATGTTGTTGCGGGGGTCTCTGTGGCGTGTCTTCTTGTTCCCCAGGCGAGTTGCAGAGAGTCACTGATTCCTTCCTGCGTCATCATCTATCTGACAGACGTCTCTACCAGGCCATGTCGTACGCCAGTGGTCTTGCAAAGCTCGGCCCAGTCGCCGGGCTGTGGTCCACAGCTATCCCTGCGCTCATCTACGGAGCATTGGGAACTTGCCGGTAGGTTTTGCCTAGGCGGATCGTCTGTGGTGGATGCCCAGAATGGCCAGAAGCTGACTGCAGATGGGCCACAGTCAATTGTCCATCGGACCAGAAGCTGCACTATCCCTCATGATCGGTCAGATGATCCAGGAGGCCGTATACGGTGACCCACACTCGACCCCCAAGAACCCGGAGCTCGAGGCGGCTGCGATCGCCATAATCACTACCTTCCAGGTGAGCAACGATAATTTTCGTGCGGGATGGCATAGCTCATGTCCTGCGCTTCATCTAGATCGGTGTAATCACAAGTGTGCTTGGTCTCCTCCGTCTCGGTTTCCTTGATGTCGTTCTCTCTCGAGCACTTCTGCGGGGATTCATCACCGCTGTCGGAGTGGTTGGTCGTCCCAGGAATAACCTCAAGGCCTCGCTGTTGACGCTGATCTGCCACATGCCCTAGATCATCTTCATCGAGCAGCTCATTCCCATGCTCGGCCTCGCAGCCATCCTCGCCCACCCGGACGGCTCAGGCGAGGCCCCCACGCGGCCCATCGCCAAGTTCGTATTCACCCTTCAGCATCTGCACCATACAAACAAGACTACTGCAATCTTGAGCTTTTCCAGCTTGGGGTTCTTGATCCTTGTAAGGGTGCTGAAGGGCCGAGTGGCGCAGAGGCCTGGGGGAGCGTGGGTCAAGTATATACCCGAGATCCTGGTGCTGGTTGTGGGAACGACAAGTAAGCTTATAGCCTGCGTGGCAATCTCTGGAAACTGTGCTGACCGTCTGGACGGTGCACCAGTTCTTGCAAACGTGCTCAACTGGGACGCTCGCGGCGTTGAGGTACTGGGCAAAGTCAAGGGCGGATCGACTCTCCCCTTTGGCTTGCCTATCAACAGCAGAACGCTAAAGTACTTCAACTTCACTGTATGTTCCCGCGTGACTCTGTTCTCGATCCGCAATTCATGCTTACTGTCCGGACCCCCAGCTCCCAACAGCCTTCGTCAGCGCCGTCGTCGGCGTCGTCGACTCGATCGTCGCCGCGCGAGAGAACGCGACAAAGTATGGCTATGCCGTCTCACCCAACCGCGAACTGGTCGCCCTTGGAGCGGCAAACCTGATCGGGTCTACCGTTGTAGCAACAGGCTCAATTCCCGTGTTTGGGTCCATCACTCGTGAGCTACCTACGCGTCACAATCCCGGGATCCCGGCCGCTGAACAGAAGTGTGCGACCAGGCTCGAGGCTGAACGGCCAGATCGGAAGCCGGACTCAGATGGCGAGTATCGTCACCAGCATCTGCATGATCTTCACCATCTTCTTCCTACTGCCTCACTTGTACTACCTGCCAAAGGTACGTGCTGCGCCCCCCCGCATATTCGGGATTGGCTGACGCGCATTGCAGGCTGTCCTTGCGGCGATCGTCACGCTCGTCGTGTACGCTAGTGAGTGATGGTTTCGGAAAGCACTCACCGGAAAACTCACTGACAATCGCGCGCAGTACTTCACGAAGCACCCCACGAGATAATGCTCTTCTGGCGCTTAGGTGCGTGGACAGACTTCATGCAGATGGTCGGCACCTTCTTCCTCACCCTCTTCTTCTCCATCGAGGTACGCCCAACTCCTCACCCATCCAAATCGATTCAATGCTATGCCGGCCTGAGCTGACCGCTACTCTGACCCGCAGCTTGGCCTCGTCGCATCTGTCGTCTTCTCCCTCATACTCGTCATCCAGAACTCGTCCCAGACGCGTATAAAGATCATCGGCCGCCGGCCTGGCACGAACGACTGGGTGCCTATCGATGAGGACGAGACGGCCCAGGAAGAGATCCCGGGGGTGCTGGTGGTCAGGATCAGGGAGAGCTTGTCGTTTGCGAATACTGGGCAACTCAAGGAGAGGTTGAGGCGGGTGAGTATTGGTGCGGAATTGAACGGCAGCGATAGATGATGGTTCGCTAACCATGGTTGGGGTGTAGTTGGAGCTCTATGGGATGGGGAAGAGTCACCCAAGCGACGAGCCCCGGCGAGAATCTGCCAAGGCTTTGATCCTGCACATGGGCGATGTCGAAGAGATTGATGCCTCGTACGTTTAACTCCTGACATCTCCTGGACGCAACATCTTGCAGTGCGCCCTACCTAAGCTGATATCACCCTTGGCGGCTGTTTCACAGAGCCACCCAGATCCTGCAGGAACTCACGCAGTCATACACCGAGCGTGGAGTCGGCGTACACTTTGCCCACCTCCGGCCTTCGCAAATACAGCAGTTTGATATCGTTGGCATCACTGAAATCGTGGGTTAGCATTCTTCCGCACGGTTTCCGCGGGCCTAGGAGCTAACCCGTGTTCGTAGCTCGGCCCCACACATTTCCACCGCGATCTCAGCAGTGCGATGCGCGAGGTTGAGAGCATGGGGTTCGGCACCAGCATTTTCGCGCGCTGGGACTGATGAGTCGTCGTTCAGAGAATTCAGGACCGTCAGAGAGGCAAGGAGGACGGCCGCTTCATTGTCGCTACGATTCGCATGACCCTCTTCACTTATACCCTTGTACCCGTCAGTTTTGCTCACCATCCTGGATAAAACTATGCGTCCATTGCTCTTCTGCGATGCATACGTGCTTTATGTATGCGTCCAAGCCATCCGCGCACTAGGTATATCTCGAAACAACACGACATCGCCCGACTACTCACTCTCCTCATTCAACTGCTCAGCAACACGAAAAATCGGTGACAGATTACCCTTCACTCTTCCTACTTCTCCTGTTTCTCCTCATCCCCCACCACCTTATCCCCTCGACTATCCCCATTTCCTTCATCCGAATACTGAGTCGCCAGCACAGTTTCCTGCCTGCGCTCGTGATCCTTCTCCATCCCCTCCATCTCCTTCAACTGCTCTACCTCGGCCTCATCATCTGCCTCCCCTTCCTCTTCGTTCGCACCCCCTCCCAGCAACGCCTGGGAGCGGCTCGGACCAGCAGCTTCCTGGGGTGACGTTGTCTTCCAGGTTGGCCTGCCCCTCTGGTGGCCTGATGCTTCTCTGTGCTGGTGGGTGCGAAGTGTACCGGTAGGAGCATGGGACGACGAGGCCACATGCGCAGAAGTGGTGATACCTTCTCCCTCTTCTGGCTCTTCGGTTTCTTCAGGTCCTTCAGGCTGCTCTGGCTCCTCCACCTCCACCCGCTCTCCAGTCCTCGTACCGGTATTCGACCCGCTAAGCTGAGCCGCTTTAGACCTAGTCCTGAGACTGATACCGTCGGCAGTAGCCTTCTTGCCCGCCGACGACTTTCGGTCAGTCGTCTTGAGACGTGACGGGGGAGGAGTGTGGTCCGTGACACGTCTGCGTTTCTCGGGTTGGCGCTTGGGGGGCAGCCGTATGGGGGGCCGGCGCTGAGCGAGGAGGGGTAGGTTGGGTAAGCGAAGAGCACGTAGGTCCACAACGATCCAGGCCTGGACTTACCGAGGCGGGTGGAGAGTCTTGGCCCTCTTCGTCTTCCAGCTCGTCCCTCTCCTCCTCCTCCTCCTCCTCTTCCTCCTCTTCCTCTTCTTCATCCTCAGACCCTTCGCCATGACCGGTCCGCCTTCGCCGCACACTCTGCGATCTTATCTTCAGCTCTGCAACCTATAAAGGTTGACCTTCGTCAGCTGCCGTGTAAGTTCAAGAGTACCTCTGGGACTCACCAGTTGCTCATCAAACTTTTTCTGCTCCGCATCAAAATCTTCCCTCTCTCTCGTCTTCGGCGGCGCATAAAACCTCGCCCGCCCCACTACCGGCAACCCCGCACTCAGCCTCCCCTCCACAATCGTCCTCATCTTCGCCCGCATATGCTGCTCATTGAACATCTCCAGCGCAAAATCCACCTTCCCATGCTCCCCATGCAGCATCTCCACCACCCTGGTCGGCACCCGCTCATTCATGGGCACACGCTGCACAAGCCGGTACAGCAGTAACGCCTGCTCCGGCGTCCACCTCTGACGCCCGGTCAGGCGCGCGTAGATGTATGGCTTTGTATGGGTGTTCCCGTTGGTTCTCCCGGGGAGCGGGCCGTGTATTCTGGATTGCGGGCGCTTCCATGAACCCGCAATGAGCTTAGGGTCAGGCAAGAGCGGGCCGCCATTCTCGTCCACCAAGTACGGGTCCGCTCGGGCTCGGGCGCGATCTCGCACCGTCAGCGGGCGAGAAGACGGGCCGGCCCTATAGGAAGCGCGTGGTGAACGGTCGCGCAAGTCGTTACGGGGAACGGATATCCTTCGCTGTGTCGAGAGAGAAGGGGAGCGGGAAAGAAACAATGCCTCGCTATAGCTCGACGCTACCGCCTTGCCCTTGTCCCTGCGCTCCCTGCGCCGTGTGATGAATTCGCGAGCCGCCTCCTTCTCCCCCTCATCCATCGAGTCGAAAGCGGTATCGCTTGGCTCCCTCCGAGATCTCTTCTTTCCCCGCGCGGTAGCCGTCGGCACTAGCGCAACCTGCGGTATCTGAACGCGCGGCCACTCCTCCTCCTCCTCCTCCTCCTCCTCCTCTTCCTCCCCCTCTTCCTCCTCCTCTTCCTCCTCCTCCTCTTCCTCCTCCTCCTCGCTGACCTCGAAGACGGAGTAATCATTGCGCCCGTCATGCCCCCCCGCACCGTAGTCATCCCCCCAGTTCATGTCCGGCTGGACCTCTGGCGAGCCAGCGCCCGTGGCGTCTCGTGCCCGTGATGCTGTGACGTCCTCCGCCTCCGAGCGGCCTCGCAAATCCGGCGACACCGACAGGAGCTCCCCTACGCGGACCGGCCTCTCGTCGTCCTCTCCACCAGACGTCTCTTCCAGCTCATCCTCTTTCGGAGCGACGCCGCGTCCCTGGTCCTCCGAGTCATCAGACTCCTCGAGCACATAACTGGCGAGTTGCTGATCGGTAGGCATGAGGTTATTCGCGAAAATTTCTCCCTTGTCGTCCTCCTCAGGCACTAGAGCTCCAGCTCCGGCAGCGGCAGAAGGACCGGCAGAGTCGAACCGCTCCTGCGACTGGCGACTCTGCTGCTGGGACTGGGATTGGGACTCAAACCCGATCTGCACCGCGTCCTCTTGCCGCTCTTTCCAAGAAAACTTGGATTTTCTCATCGTCCCTTCCCCGTTCCTCCCCTCCTGGTCGGGCTTGTTCCGGAAGAGCCTCGACGGCTCCGCCCCATCGTGCTTACCCTCCCGCACAGCCCAATACGGACTATCCTCCCTCCCGCTCAAGAGCTGCGGTCTGAACGCCGAGCTTGTCCTGCCCCGCTTCGCCGACCCCGAAACGGGCGCGGCGGAGGGGGTGGAAAGCCCGAGGCGGTTCTGGTCCTGCGTCCTAGGAGTGCGACGTGATGAGGTGGCACGGGAAATAGAGCGAGGCTGGGGTCGGGGTTGCGCCAGAACGTGGGCTTGCGACTGAGACTCTAGCTCCATCTCGGCGCCGACATCACCCAAGAGCTCCGAGTCGATAGCGTCACTGTCCCTGATGGACACGTCGATTTCGGCCTCCGGTTCTTCATCCTCGTAAGCGCCTGCATCCGAGTCCGTTTCGGCCTTGGTGTCTTCGACGGCCAGACTGCCAGCGTCGCCCGCATGCCGAGCGAGCGGGGAAGATGGGTAATCATCCCCGTTCTCCGAAGCGTCGGCATGGTCAGATCCAGTTCCAGGCATGAGGAGCCCGCGATGATCAGAGTTGAGCTGTGTTGACAATCAGCGTTGGTTTCATGGAGGTGCACATTAGGTAGAAGAGCGGACCAGGGAATTGGACGGGTTGGAAAGTATCTCGGCGTAGATGTACTCCACGATGCTCTTGCGGAATGCGTCGTACGGGTACTGGCTGAGTACGCTCTGTGGGTCCTTTGCGGAGTACTGCGGGAGGATGGGGCATTCAGCTGTGCTCGGGACAGATCCTCAGAGATATGTTAACCCACCACTGGAACCCTCTCCTGCTGGAGCTCTCCCCATCTAGCCGCCGTCGCCTTCTTCTCGTCCTCATCGTCCTCTGTCCAGTGCTGGGAATCATCCCACTGGCCGAGTCGTGACACGACCGTGGGCGAGCAGCTGTCTCGTACAAAGTCTTTGTGGCACTCTGGCAAGTGGTGGTCGATCTCGCGAGACTCCACTGTCGGGAGTTGGTAGCGGATGATTATCTGCCAGCCAGACGCGTGAGCTGACGTAGGACGGGGATGATATGTTGCGAGAGCTTACTTGGGTAGCGAATTCACGCCAGAGCTGCAAGGCATACTCGCTTGAGCGCTGCTCCTTGGGCACTACCACCGTCCAAAAGTGCTTCCACGCCATTGAAAGCAGCCTATTCCTCCTTCTCACTACATCTTTGTCCACCTCCCCTGCCCTGACCAGGCTCGCCCGCGCTTTCGGCCTCGCGTCGTACGCGTCGGGGTCGATGCCCTGGTCCACCGATATGAGAATCTCACCTGCCTCATCTGGGCGGAGGATCGCCCACACAAAGGTGGTGAGATTAGAAAGGCGGACGAGGAGGGCGAACGTGTCGCGGTGAACGGAGGAGATCAGTCTGGGGTTGATGTCTTTGCTAACTTCTTCGACTGTCGGGAAGGGCGAAGCATTGGGATCAAAAATGCGAGTCTGGCGCAGAGCTGTAGAGTATTCCATCAACATCCACGCCTTGCCCATATCCAATCACTAGCAGTACACGCACACCAGAAGGCTTCCCACGCTCTCGTCGGTCCATCGCTCCGCCCAACACTCTGCCTCCTCGGCTGCTGCTCCATCCCAGCCTTGAGCAACGTCACGAGTGTATCCCCCGCAACGCGCAGGAGCGTGTCCACCCTCTCGGGGAAGGCCATTCCCATCACTCTTGGGCGCATGAGCGACTCGCGCACAGAGCGACGAGCCACGACCGTAGGCGTCAGCCTCACGCTCGTGTACGACTCTGCGCGCGAGGTACGCCTGCCGACGAGTTGTTTGGGCGCAGCGCGCGGTGTAGCGTCATCCTCGTCCTGTTCCTTGAGAGATTGAGCCGTAACCGACCGTTTAGATCGGCGCGAGATGGATTTCGTGCGGGAGGTAGATGGGAGGGGAGTGTGCTGGTCGGATCTGTCTGTTTGCGTGTCGGATTGTTGGGAGAGAACGGAAGACTGGCGGGTCACCCGTCGAGGCGCCAAGTGGTTGTCCGAGACCGCGGATGTCGCCCTGGGGGCTACCGATGAGCGTCTAGGCGGCATTGCAGTGAGTGCTGTGTTGTGTACGCCGGATGCTGCGAGTTGGAGAGCGTTGTATGCATCCCAATGTTTGTGGGGGTTGACTGGAGGGGGCTGGTTGTTTGCGACAAGCTAGATAGTGACGTAATCACTTCTGCAGTGCGGATGCACAGAGCATCACGTGATTGAGTTAGTGACGGGTTAAACAGGGCAGTAATTAAGGTGTTAGCAAAGGGGAAAACGGGGCCCGTCGGCAGCATGCCTAATTAGTTGGGATAGAGTTAGGCATGCAACACCACTGCCGCGCGCGCCGAACGTCGAACACGTCGACAGCGACCCCCTAGCACAAGAATTATTGTCACAGAGTGCACTCTCTTCTCTTCCATACTCCAACCTCCACAATGGCAGACATCCAAAAGTCCTCTAACGCGGCAGATGTCGCCCCCGTGGCTTTCAGGACGTGAGCCAGCTTCTTCCTCGCCCAGCGGCCCACCACCCTGCTACCATTGACCTGACACGCCCTCCGCAGCACCAACTTCCCTGCTATCGCCAACCCCCGTCTCCCCGCCGAGGGCAATGCCTCCTTCTCCAACTGGGAGATGTCGGCCGCTATCATCCTCGTCCCCTGGCTGGTTCAGAAGCTCCTCCCCTTCCGCACCGGCTGGACCTTCTACTTCTTCCTCGCTGTGCTCCTCGGCGTGCCCGTGGCCGTCGCATACTGGACCGTCAAGTCCAAGTACGGCAGGCGCCTGAACGAGAAGGTGCCATTCCCCGGCAAGCCCATCGACACTTACATCGACATCAAGGACGCCGAGCTCCGCGCCAAGTACCAGGCCAAGAAGATCCCCATGCAGGTCTTCCACGACGCGTACTTCGACAAGAAAATCGACTTCAAGGGGGATGTGCTGGATGTAATGGAGTACAGGCATGACTGGGCTTCCTTCGAGTTCACTCCGGAGGTGAGCGTTCTCATTTTATGTACACAGTACGCGCGTGGTTGCACCGACCACCAAGCTGACACCATCTCCTACAGCACTTCAAATACGTCTTCCTCCACCTTATCCCCGACGTCATCATCCACTCCCAGTCTCAGGACGAGGACCAGATCCGCGAGAACTACGACCGCGGCGACGACTTTTACTCGTGGTTCCTTGGCCCCCGCATGATCTACACTAGCGGTGTCATCACGGACATCAACCGCATGGAAACTCTCGAGGAGCTGCAGGACAACAAGCTCACCATGGTATGCGAGAAGCTCGCGCTCAAGGAGGGCGACAAGATGCTCGATATCGGATGCGGGTGGGGGACCCTTGCGGCGTTTGCGGGCAAGAACTATGGTGTCGACGTTACCGGTGGTGAGTGCTCGCGTTCCGTCTCGGAACGAGATCGAGCACAAAATCTCACCTCATGCCACTCTGCCCCGCAGTCACTCTCGCCAAGACCCAGGCTGCCTTCGGTAACGAGCGTCTCCGCCAGAACGGTGTCTCGGAGGACAAGGGCCGCATCCTGTGCATGGACTACCGCGAGATCCCCCACTCCAAGGGCTACTTCAACAAGATCACGTGCCTCGAGATGGCTGAGCACGTCGGGATCAAGCGATACGGCCAGTTCCTCAGCGAGGTGTACGACCTCCTCGCGGACGACGGGATCATGGTCTTCCAGGTTGCTGGGATCAGGACCAACTGGCAATTCGAGGACCTCAACTGGGGTCTCTTGTGAGTTACCTACTACTCTGGTCCCCACGTATCTGGCAGGATGACTGACTGACTGGCCGACCCCCCTTCTGTGACCGCAGCATGAACAAGTACATCTTCCCCGGCGCGGACGCCTCCCTCCCCCTTGGCTGGGTCATCTCTAAGCTTGAGTCTGCCAACTTTGAGATCAAGTCAGTCGACGTTCTCGGCGTGCACTACTCTGCCACCCTGCACAGGTGGTACCTCAACTGGATCAGTAACGAGGAGAAGGTGCTCGCCAAGTACGGCGAGAGGTGGTTCAGGATTTGGTCGTTCTTCTTGGCGTACTCTGTCATGTGAGTTGCAGTGTGCGTGGTGGTTGTGTATATTTGGGAAGTGGGCTGACGGTGTGTTCTTCTTGCAGTGCTTCCCGGTTAGTCCAACCTGCATATATATATCTTGCGTCGATGAGCTTTGTACACATGCTGACTGCCATACCCTCACTCTACAGACAAGGCACCGCCTCCGTCTTCCAGATCACCTGCCACAAGAACCTTAACGGCTTCCACCGCGTACGTCGTACCCCCCAATTTCCGTACCCTCTCTTCTCGGCGCGAGGCTGATCTATCATATTCGCAGGTCGAGGGCATCCCCTCTCACAGCTCCATCCACGCCCCCGTTGCGCGAAAGCTCTCGCCTGTCATCTCGCATACCGAGCTGTGGGCGTAAGCCTGCGAACGTATGGCGAGTGAGTGGCCTTTGAGGTATGACCGGCCGGAGAGAGGAAGATGGGCCGGGAGGTGGAATGTGAAGGGAGAGGGAGACTGAGATGGGGAGAGGGAGAGGGAGACTGAGAGGGAGAGAGGGCGAGAGCGAGCCGGAGAGGATGCGGGTGGAAAGGGAAAAAGGGGTTAGCGGCAAGTAGATATTTGCATATCGCACGATCGCTGCGCATGGTGCAAAAAGAATGGATCGTATCAATAGATGCTAGCATTACTTGTCTGTCAACTTCTGTGCTCAAGTTTGCTGCCTACCGCCGTTAAACTCATCTTGCGAGCCCAGTTCGAACAGAAACGAGTACACATTTGGCCAGACATTCATGACTCATATGTAGTCTATACAGCCTACATAGAATGATCCCATGAATAAGCCCCGGCCCCAGCCTCAGCAGGCCAAATGTTCCGATACCGCCGTATACCTATACACAGCCTAGCGCGGGACCTGTCCAAGCAGGCACCCTCGCGCGAGACGGGAAAACAAGGCGCGAAGACTAAATAGATGGACAAAACGAAGGTGCCGAGAAAGTAGCGAGCGCAGGAGTACTCCGTGCTGCCGCCATTTTCGCAAAGGCAAAGAATAATGAAGCTGCTAGAAGGGAAGATAAGAGGGAGGGGGTATAGGTGGGAAAGGAAAGATGGATAAAAGACAAAAGACGATTAGATTGGCCGGTAATCTCGGCGGGGCAAAAATGCTCGATGAGTCAGAGCTGCCGCGATGCACTCCCCCTCCCCCCCCCCCACCCGCGCCCCTGTTCGCTCTCCCCTCTCCCTCGCTCCACTCTATGCGCCAAGACAGCTAGAACAGCCAACGCCAGCTTAGGCCGACGTCGCCATCACCAACTCCTCGGCGGAAGCCACTACCTCCTCAACCGTCATGGTCTGCTTGCCGTACCTCATATCAAGGACGGTGCCAACCTCGTCGCACGCGCGGAGGATCATGTCGATGTCGTTCTTGGTGTGCGAGGCCGAGAGGCAGAAACGCACACGCGAGGTGATCAGGGGAGTGGCACTGTTAAATGGGAGGGGGGGGAGGTTAGTTAGCGCGCTGTCAATGCAACGAATTGTACCGGGAGGTGCAACTCACGGGTAGGCGACAACTACAACGACGATGGGGTTCTTGTCCTCGCCGAACCTCTCCAACATCATCCTCGAGAACAAGCCCATCTTGCCCGGCTGGAAGATCAACAGCGGGATGATAGGCGAGTCCCTGTTCCCATAGACGATGAACCCCAGCTTCCTCAGCCCACTCGAGAGATACCTCGCGTTGAATGCGATCCTCCTCAGTCGCTCGCGCCCCTCTGTCCCATTCAGCAAGTGGGGCGGAAGGGACAACCACGGAGGCAAGAATGAGCTGGGCGCAGGGCCGTACACAGCAGGGCGCGACGCGATCGACATGGTGTCGGACTTGTCGTCGTCCGCGCCGACCGGCGCAGCGAGGGGGGGTGCAATGCCCATGATGGACCCCATGGACGCGATGATCTGCGTGAGGACAGCGGGGGAGACGGACTCTGAGTAGCAGTTGGCGTGGGAGCGGACGCGCAGGCGGTCGATGAGGGCCTGGTTTCCCGCAATGTAGCCACCGGCTGCGCCGAAGGATTTGGTGACGGTGCCCATGAGGATGTCAACTTCACGCGGGTCGACGCCAAAGTAGTCGCAAACGCCGCGACCGTTGGGGCCCATTGCGCCGATGGAGTGCGCCTCGTCAACGTAGAGGTAAAACTGGGGCGGGTGTTAGCGTGCATTTGAGCAGGATGGTGCAGTGATAGACGGGGCACGCACCTTGTATTGCCTCTTGAGCTCAATCACCCTGGGAAGATCCACCAAGGTCCCCTCCATGGAGAACAGCCCCTCGACGATGACCAGAATCTTCTTCCACGGCCTGTGAGTCCTCGGCTGCCCCTGCGAGATCACCTCGCGTAGCAGTTCCTCCAGCGCACTCATGTCGTTGTGCTTGAACCACCTCATGCTCGCCCCGCTCATCCTGACGCCCGTGCGGATCGACGCGTGGTTAAACTCGTCCGAGATCACCAAGCACCCCTTCCCAACAAGGGCGGGGATGGTGGTGCTGTTGGTGGCGTAGCCCATCGAGAGGACCATGGCAGCTTCGGCCCCGACGAAACGCGCGACGAGCCTCTCGCACTGCAGGTGCAAGTCGAGGGTCGACCCGTCGTGGCGCGCGCCCGCAGACGAGACGCCGTACTTGCGGATAGCGGTCTCGACAGCGTCGGCGCACCCGCCGGTGGAGGAGGCAAAGCCGAGGTAGTTGTAGGACGAGACATTGAGCGCGCGGGTGGTGGTGCCGGTGCGGATGAACGTCTTGTTCTGGTCTTTGGAGTAGCGGTCGTAGCAGAGGATTGTGCGGCCTGGGACGCCGGTGACGGGGCGGGAGAAGCAGTCGTCCAGACGCTGCTTCAAACGACGGGTGTAGAACGAGTCAAAGTCCGAGTTGAGCGCGGCGTAGCCCTGCAATCGGTGTCAGTTGCGGCCCACGGCGACTTTGAGGACAGGAAACTGGACTCACGTTCTGGGGCATGAGGTGAGAGTATGCGGCCGGCGTAAACTTCTTCCCGAAAAAGTCACGAATGTGGCCCATGACGATAAGCAGGAGGTAGCTGCGAGACAAGTCATGTGTTAGCGCACATGTGTCTGGTATCCGTGCGCCGTGTCGCACTGTTGCTGTTGTGTCGGTGTACACCGAACGCGGCCACAAAAACACTCACCTGATATACGTGCTAAGCAGCACGGTGTACGACGGCCTTGCCTCTTCCGTCGCATGGATCTTCTCATTGGGGTTCCACTGTGTGTGTCTTAGGCGTCAGCTATGTAAGCTAGCCATGACATTGTGCAGACGCACCTGGCTGGTCCATCTCCAGTTGGGGTTGTTGCAGTGCCCAAACTCGCTATGCTTGATCGTGCTCATCGTCTGCACAAACGGCTTCTCCAGGTAGTGCTCGTACGCCTTTGCGATGTCCTCGCTGCTCATCTCCCTGCTTCCGGTGCCCGAGTAGACGCTGGAGGCGTACGAGCTGATGGTCGACCGGTCCGAGAATAGCGCGTCGTCGTCCAGGGACGCGACGGTGGACTTGTCGTGGGCTAAGTGACGGGGGCGGGTGAGAACGTTGAGCAGGGAGGAGCGGGCGGAGAGCTCGTTGGTGGAGGCGGAGGGTGATGAGGAAGGGGAGGAAGAGCGGAGGGAGATGGAGGGGAAAAGGGGGCGAGAGGGGGGTGATGAGGAGAGGGAAGAGGGAGGTGTGGACCCGCCAGAAGGTGATGCCTTTGTGGATGATCGTTTGGTGGATCGCCCCATTGTCGGCGAGGGGGTAGGGTGATAGGGCTTGTCTACCGCGGGAATAGAGGAGGAGGGGAACGGGGACGAGACTATGACTAGAGAAGATGCGAGTAGGGATACAGGTGAGAGGGCTTGAGCGATGAGAACGAACTGGAAATCCTTCGTGCACGCGACGGGGGGGGAGGGGGGGAAGGGAGAGGCGAGGGGGGTATCAAGCGCGACGTGAGCGACTCCCGAGCGGATGGGGGGCTCTGGATGGATGGAGAGTCAGTGTGGGAGGCGGTGGGGATGGCTGGGGACAAATGGAAGATAGAGATGCGTAAAGGAGGAGCGAGGCGAGAAGAACGGACGGCTCCGTGGGCGACGGTGCGTCTCTCGGCCTGGAGTGGTGCACCGTGCGGCCACGCAGCCGCGAGAGACCCCAGATCTCCCATTACAAATTGTTACAAACTGGCTGTAATCCATTTACACACCCACCTGCGGCAATACAGATCGCGGTAAACAAATGTCCTAAAGAGGCAATCCGCTAACCGAAATCGGCTTGTCAGCAGCGTGACCTGACTATTTTCGCAGAAAACAACACGCCCCTGAGTCCCTGCAGGTGAGAGTGGGCCCAAGCGCTCGGTCCAAGCGCGAGCAGGCCGCGGCGCGGTGCCACACTGGAGGCACGCGCCGACGGCATCCGCCGAAAGCCCGGCGGTGGCACCCTCCACCTTCTGGCCTGCAGTCGGTCATCAACCTCACACCGTGCATCCAGAGCTCGGTAATGTATTCCCCATGTCCATATGAGACTAGCTCGGACGGCTTGCAATCGTATCTTCCCATGCCCTCCTATACTCCCCAACCAGACTACCCATACAACGTGAAGTCGTACCGCGACACCGTCCCCCAGTACCCCTCGGGACACACACCCACCTGCCCGTCCCCTCCCAGGGCAAACACATCCCCCTGAGAGGCGTACGCGCTCCACTCTGGCACTGTAGCTCCCGCCGCCGCCGCGCGCTTCCACGTCCACCACGCGAACCACCGGTTCGGGGTCGCTGCTGCGGGGGCCGTTGACGGGGATGTGGACTCGGCAGAAAAGGCGGCAGACGACGTGAGGGGGCACGCGCGTTTGGATGTGGGCGGGTTGGGGTCCAGGGTGGTGACGAATGAGGCCCAGCGGGCCAGTATTTCGTCTTCCTGCTTGGGTGAAGCAGGGGGGAAGGGAGGAGTGGGTCAGTGGTTGGGTTCCCGATCAAGGTTGCCACATAAAAACAGTGCTCACGAAAGTGGAGACGTTCCTCGTCGGGCTCGCAGCAGTCCCGAATGTCGGGTAGAGATCATCCTGTCCTGCTGGTCAGTATCTTCCCAACAACAATTGTCATTCTGCTTGATAAACACCTACCTCATGACAAACCACCCCATTCTTCTTACAATACGTCCCCCCACCCTCATTATCCACATAACTCACTCCCTGCCTCCACTCCGCGACCCACACCTTGCCCCCGTTCGCATGCCAATGCCCCGCCGCATCCCGATTCGGGCATCGCCATATCGCATCCGTCACGGCCCGCTCGAACGTCTCCCTGAACACGTCTCCTCCTGCACCGTAATGTGCTGACACCGACTCACCCGACGAACTACTCGTGTTACTAGACGCGATCGCGGGGAGAGAGTAATTGTCTGACAATACCATTGCGGCAGCGCGGTCAGTGCCCACCAGCGCAGCGGCAGTGGCGTAGTAAGTGTCGTTACTGAGGGGCACGACGGAAGGGAAAAGCGACTGGATGGCGCTGCCGCCTTCGTTCTTGACGGTGGAGATCAGGAGGGGGAGCGAGGCGGGTGTGAAGGTGAGGAGGGACGGGTTGGTGAAGAGCGAGGTGGTCGGGTCGTATGGGAGAGTGGTGGTGTTGTAGGTTGGGCGGAGGGCTATGACGAGGGATCGTCAGAGGTTGGCTCCTGTCGTTTTTTTCTACTTGGGGATACCCACCCTCGGAGAACGGCACACCCTCCACTGTATGGATAACCGTTGTCACCAAAGTATCTTGCGCTGCCACCAGCGCCGACGTCGAGATACTCTTCAAGCACGCCAGGGTTTTGCACGCAGACATGGGCGACTGTGAGTAAAATACATTTTGGACCTCGGCGGTTATGGCCGACGACGCGAAGCCGTAGCTCTGGACGGGTTGCGAGTGTAAGCCCCGCTCATCTGTGGGTGGAAGAAGGAGGGAGGAACGAACCATAGGGTCCGACTGGAGGATGGCCGCGCGGAACAAGCCAGCAGCAGCAGGGGTACCCCAGAGCGCTATCTCGTGACCCACTCCCCATTAGCCATGTCCCACTCCTCCGCAGCCGAGACTCACCTCGTACAAGCCCCGCACCAGAGCTCTGCCCGCCTACTGTGATCTTCCCTCTGTTCCCACCCACATCCTCTATCCCCTGGTTAATGGCTGTCAACCCGAGGACGACGTCGTTCAGACCGAGGTTGGGGTCGGCAGATGATGATGAGAGGGTGGGGGGGAGGAAACCGAGGACACCGAGGCTGTAAGACGAGGCAGATGGAGGATGATGAGTATGCGGATGGACAAGTGCTTGAGGGATGTGAGATGACAGTGACGCACCGGTACTGCAAGACAATGACGATCATCTCCCCGCGCACCGCCATCGTTGATCCGTCTAGCCCGGGGGCAGACGCCGATCCCTCGATGAACGATCCACCGTGCAGCCTATGCAGGCCATCGCGTCTCAGTACAGTATCCGGGAACAGCAAGTATTAGGGGAAAGGACAAGGCGCGAGAGGTTGAGATGCGAGAGACGCGAGACAAAGGCTCACCAGACAAACACGGGCCATCCGCCCTGGGGCGCGCTGCCCGGCGGCATGTAGACCGTCGCAAACAGGCAGTCCTCGCTTTGGCTGCTGCCAGTGGTGTAGCCGCCTGCGTCTTGGGGGCACGATGGCGGAAGGTCGGTGAATATCTGGTTACTGGTGAAGTGGATGGTGTCAGCTGATGGATGCATGGGTTGGCTGGGGAAAAGACCAAGACCGACCTGAAGTCCGACGCGATCACGCTTGACTCCCAGCGGTCTGCGCGCCCATACCGTACTGTCCAGCGACACGCACCGCCGTCGGTCTGCTTGCCTACGGCGGTGGTGCCAGAGATGGAGTACGAGCAGGTCGATGTGCTGGAGTTGATGGAGAGTGCGAAGGTGGAGTCGATGGCGAGTGCGAAGGTGCGGAAGGGGGAGAGGACGAGGAGGGAGAGGGTGATGAGGACGAGGATGAGCATGAGAGTGCAGGGATGTGGGATAAACGAGGGATGTGGGTGGGGGCTGGGGGGCGGTGTGTTCGGAGCTGTCGACGGTGAGGGCGGTGTCGAGAGATTGTGCAGTGGCAAGGGGGTGTATGGATGAGTGTAGGATGAAGAATTACGGGGGCCGAGGTTTATGAACGCAGTCTTGGTGTAGGCAGCCGCTCGCCATAGGACCTCTAATTGAGAACTCCCTCCATGACGGAGGCGTCGTCTTTCCCGATTCCTCTTCCATCCATTGTATTCTCCGACATCTGCGGCAACCGTCCCCCGCGGCCCTGCATCGCCGTCGCTCCGAGCTCGTGGCCCGTCCGCACCGCTGTCGAGCAGCGCAGGCCCTCCGGGCCCAGCCACGAAGGCAGGTCCAGGTACATGCATTGCAGTGCCTATAGCACTCGACGCACCAATCCCGGAACCGGGGTTGCGCTCGTCCTCAAACACCTGACGGTCTTGCCCTTTCTCTTGCCCGCCGACACATAGCGCTCGCACCCACGGTGGTGCAGACGCAGCTTCCGCGGGCGCCACGAGGTTGCGGGGTCCTGAAGACCCCTCAGGTGGGTGGGACGGCCTTCTGGAGGGTTGTCGGTAAGGAGGGAGGGCGGACGGGGTCTGGCGTGTCATGGACAATAAGCCTCGGGGGCGTGTGGTCGGTTGAGGTAAAGCGGGGTGCTGCGTGGTGCGGGATTGAACAAATGGCACACAAGTAGGTGACTAGGTCAGTGCGGTGTCACTCGTGGGCTGCTAAATCGTCACCCCAGTGTGTAAAGTTCGTGTATGGCAAGGGAGGACGTTGGTGCCCAGCATGTGTGGAGCGTGTGCCGGTGGGGCGAGGTGTGGCCGGTGCGCAGGCCAGAGAGGGGTGAGCGGGTCGACAGGGAAGCCAGAGGCAGATACGGGAGTGAGGGGAGCAGTGCATGAGGAAGGGGAGGGTGATGCGAACGCAGAGTGGAGCGGGATAGTGTGTGTTTCGAAGACAATAAGATGCTAAAGACACCTGAAACAGAGCTCGGGACTCTGGCAAGTGGAGGTGATTGTGAGTTAGGCAAGCGAGAAGAGATAGGCGGCAGGCGCGCGCCGAGTGCCCCTGTCCCGGGGCTGACGCTGCAGATAAGACGCCGTGACCCTACTTTCCTTGTCCCTCGCTCAGCTGTACCCACTAGTCCCCATAGCTGACATACCTGACCGTATAAAGAGATTCTGTGCCGGCCACAATGGCGAACTCCCTAGCGCGACAAGTAAAGCAGCGTACCAACGCGTCCTGACCACCAGACGCCGAGATAAAGCCCCCACTCCCTATTCTCTCGCTGTCCACAGCCGTACATACCTTCCCTGCACCACGCCCGTTCGTTCATACAGCCTCACCAATGCACGTAAACAATACACCTGTCCATCTCTACTTTATATCCCGCAGTTCTATCTCCTCCCCGCGTGTACCGCTTGCGCCCGCCTCGGGTATACTCGGCTGGTCCTCTAGCAGGGGCTTCCCCTGCTCCACATTGGGTGTCCAGCCTATCTCGAGCTCAGACCTCATCTCTCTCTGGACGCATAACTGCGGCGCCGTCAGCTTCACATATCTACTACTAAGATGGGAAGCTTGCGAAGGGGGGACACACCCATTCTGCAGAGACGATCATGAGCACAGCGCCCAGCGCCTGGACTATCCAGAAGAAGAGGGAGGTAGGGAAGGACGCGGCGTAGTATGTCGTGAGGATGAAGTGGTTGAATATGAGTGTGAGGGCAAAGTCGAGGATGTGGGTTGGCCGGCGGATGAGGAAGTATAGAGGTATGATGCTGTGCGCCAGTTGAGTCAGCCAGATGTACAGAATCGGCTTGTGATGATACTCAGCTCAGACAATGCGACTCACTCGACCGCAAACGCCACCAGCCACGTCCCGCCAATGACCCACCCTCTCTTCCTATCCACCCCATAATCCCACGCCTCGCCTTCCCCCTCCTTCGCCATATACCCCTCCCCCGTTTGTAGCCTCGTCCCATCACCCACCACCTCCCCCACGTGCGTCACAGCCCCCACCTCCTTCCCGCCTGCCCAAGCTCCGCGCAACTTCCTCCACCCCTCCACCCCGGGGAAACTCGCTTTCGAGACCGTCGGTCTCGCAGCCATCTCGCGCCAGTCCATAACGTGCGAGACGGTGCTAGGCCCGCCGGAATAGGCGAGTAAAAGGGGAGATGTGAGGGTGCTGAGGAAGGGGGGAAGGAGGGTGGAGAGGGTGAGGTAGTGGATCGTTTGGAGGGAGATGATCTGCGAGAGGGAATTAGTTTGGGTGGAAAAGGGGAAGGGGGGGGGGGAAGTAACGTTTGACATACTTGGCAGATGATACTGGAGAGGTGGAATAGTCAGTTGGGCATGGCGATGGGCAGAGCTGGAAAGACTTGACTTACAGGACGGGGTCCCATCCTTGGACGCGCATGATGACGGTTCAGCAGACGGAGACGACCAGCCCGGGATATTTACGTGGCTATTGGGAGCCCAAGGTACGTCAGGGGGAAGAGTCGGTGTGAGTGCCCCTATATGTGGACTTTGGAGGAGTTCAGCGAGACCATGAGCGACCAATGCATCAAGATGCCCCTTCGCAGATGCTGATTGCTGCTGGCTGGGGCGCTCGTCGCTGAGGCGCGCAGTGAGGGTTCCACCTGCACCACCGTGGGAATGTGGGCATCTATAGACAAGTTTCCCACGGTGATCCATCGGACACAAGTCTGGACGCGGCGGCGGACATGCGCCATCGCTCCTGCAACCTCTTCTTGTACTCTCGAACTCCTATTATTGATATATTCCTTCATCATCACCCACTCTAACGTTCCCCTACATTTTCAAGCACGGCAAGGCAGCCCGTGGGGAATCGCTCATAGTGAAGACTTCCCTTCACCATGTCTTCCCGCACCCCAGTCAAGATAGGCACCCCAATCCGGCCCTCCCCATCTTCCACCCCCACCCCCGCCGCACCACCGACCATCTCTACCTCCCTCCCTCCACCACCCGTCATCCCCACCACCCTCCTTACACCTCCCGAGCAGCGCCTCTTTCTATTCGCCATCTTCGGCCTAGTAGAACTCACAAAATTGTGGGACACCTTCCTCCCACTGTTTGTCGCTGACCCGGACCCGACTTGGACATCCTCGCTGAGAGTACATGGGCTCGGGTCGGTGCTGGCTTGGACGGCGGCGGAGGTCGGAGCGCTTTGGGCAGTGGGAATGTTGCGGATACCTATGCTCTCGCCGAGCTGGAGGCAGCTGGTGATCTTGGCGGGGATGAGCTTGGGGGTGAACTTTGCGTGTTGGTTCCTCGTTGAGGTGAGTCGCGCAGTTTGAGATGGGAGCGCGCACGGTGCTGATGAGCCGGACAGCCAAGTATAATGTTGTCGTATATCAACTTTGTTGGTGAGTGGGCTATGGCTGCCATCGCTGTAATTGAAGCTGACACTCGCATAGGTACTGCGGCGCTTGGAGGAGAGTGGTATTGGAACTGGTTCTACGCTCTGCGGCGGTATAGCGAGCCCGCACATCTCGAAGGTGTTCACAGGATCCGTCTTCTTCCTTACAGGTGTGTAGGACTATCTTGCAGGGAACATCACTTGGACTTGGAGTCGACCTGACGTCACTCGCAGCACGGCCACGCTTAATCCCCTCTCCCTCACGTACTGCCTCCCCCCAGACCGATCCGACCCCATCTGGATCCCCGTCTTATTCAATAACTCTGACCCTTACGAAGTCTCCTACTTCATTCGCTCGCTTGACACCGGCCACGTCAGCCTCATGAGGGCCACTGGCAGCCAACTGAAGCGAACGCCCGATAAGCCTTCCAATAAGGCTCTTCGGGCCGCTAGCGACGAGGACGAAGAACCCCTCGAGCCAGAGACGGACCCGCTTTCTGCGTTGGTGCTCAAAACTGGTGGGCAGGTCCCCCAGCTTGGGATGGACGGCGCGCACCTCCCGTCGGTAAAGCCGACAGACACGCAGGCCCTCGTGCCGCGCAGCCTTTCGCCATCCCAGAACGTCCTCTTCTTCCAGGTGGACAAGCCGAGCGTGGTAACGCTCAAGAGTGTCACGGACAAGCGCGGGGACCGTTTCCACATCACCCCGCACCGCGAGGCGGTGGTTATCGAGTGCCCATCTGGCGGGAACTTTGTCAACGACGCAAAGGCCCACGGGAGGGTGAGTGTACGCGAAGGGCGGGACCAGCCCCCTGTTGCGTTGCGCTGCGTGGGCGACGGGGAAGTCGCCAAGTTTCAAGCGAGGGGTGTGGGGCCTCTCCGTGTTGGCTGGGAGAAGAAGGCGGACGGAAGAGTCGAGCGGACGGATTATATCGAAGGGATCGAGGAGGAGCTTGCACCAGTGGACGGCGACCTCTCGCTTGTCCGTTGGGACCGCGTGTCAAAGACCCACACTGTGCCCCTGCCGATTTCGCATAATCGACCGGGCACGTTCCTCTTCACGCTCACTGAGGTGCATGACGCTCTACATAACACCTACACTCCGCACGGGCCCGGCTCGCAGCAAGGGTACACAGTGCTCGCCCGCCCGGCAGTCAAGTTTGACTGCTCGACGCCTGTGCAGCTGCTGAAGGACCAGCGGGCGATGATCCCTATCGATGTGGTGGTTGAGGGGCGGCTCGTGCAGGAGCTGGAGGTTCGCTACAGACATACTTCGGTGGATGGCGAGGCAAAGGAGAAGACTATCAAGATCAAGAGCGGGAGCACACGGGAGCAGCTGGTCGTGACCGAGCCGGGGACGTACACTCTCGTGGATGTCCAGGGTGACTGTAGCGGCGGAGTGATGGAGCCTGAAACATGTGAGGTCCAGATGGTACCTCTGCCCGAGGTCGATATTGAGGTCAAGCCGCTGCACGAATGGTGAGCTGGATAGGTACTCGAAAAACCTAGTACCGCCCAGCTGACAAAGAGATACAGCGCAAAAGATGTGGGTGCAACTGCTGCTTTCGAATTCAAGGGTACTCCTCCGTTCAGGCTCGAGTATACCGAGCAGCGCAAGAATGCGCGGGCGGTGTCATTTGCGCAAAGCTTCCCGTCTCACCACGGGTCGGTCGTGCTTCGCCCCGAGCAGGAGGGCCTATACACTTACGTGAGTCGGCCCATCCCATCGTAAATGGACCGATGTGCATTTCGGTCAGCTGATGATCATTTTGGGGTCTTACCCGTCATAGACGTGGACTAAGCTCAGCGACAAGCAATACAAGAGCGTACCGCTCCGGCAAAAGACCGAGACCATGACGGTACACCCGCTCGCGATCGCGGATATAGTAAACCCAGGCGACCGGCCTCGGAAGCGCACGTTGCATTCGTGCTCTGGCGAGGTCATCGATATGGAGATCGACGCTCGAGTAAGTATTGTGAATCTCTACGCCGTACAACTAGACTCGTAATACTAACGCCTGTGTCATCCTACAGGGTACAGAGCCCCTCAAAATCACATACCTCCGCTCCTGGTCCACTCACTCTGAAAACACCACTGTCCCCGTTCCCCTCGGCCGCTCCAAAATCTATGTCCCCGTACCGTCCGAGTACGCTGCGCACACGGGGGCGACCGGAAGGATGAGCATCGCCCTCCTCGAAATCGAGGATGGGAACAACTGCCAGCGCAAGTTAAGCACGGGGACGATGGAGGTGGAGATTAAGAGGCAGAAGCCGTCGGCGAGGTTTGCTCGGAGCGAGAAAGTAGTGGTTACTGAAGGGGAGGTGGAAAAGGTCGGGTTGAGGTTGACGGGCGAGGCGGTCAGTCCGATGTTCTGTCAGGGAGAGGGAAAGGCAGAGCTGACGGACCGGATGGTAGCCGTGGGACGTGACATACTCGCTGAACGGCAAGGAGAAGCTTATCACGGTGCGGGATCCCAACAGCCAGATGACCCTAAGCGAGAAAGGTATCTACCGCCTCACAAAAGTGAGTTGGTCGTTGAGGATGGGATGGCCACCCGAGTGCAGCAACTGACAAGTACATCAGATCAAAGACGCCCATTGTGCCGGAACGATCTCCCCCAGCTCCTACACGTTCGAGATTGACTACAAACCCCGTCCCCGCGTCGCCCTTCAAGAGCTCGGTTCCATCACTAGATCCGGTGGCACCTTCAAGCACGTTGGCTTGTGTGCTGGCCAGGAGGACCAGGCCGCCCTGCGCTTCACGGGTCAACCACCGTTCGAACTCGGATATCGCTACACCGCCGATGGCCGGACCTCCCGACACACCCTCAAGAGTGCGCAGGAGACGGGTGTTCTCCACCTTGCTTCTGAGCCGGGGCACCACAGGTATGACTTCTTGTCTGTTACGGATGGTAACTACCCGGCGACGGAAGTGGCGATCACGCTGGAGCACGATGTATTTTCGCGCCCTAGCGTGAGCTTTGTGAAGCACAGTGCGAGGCCTATCTGCCTCGACTCGCCGCTTGTGACGAACGCGAAGCTCAGGTTCGAGGGCACGGGACCGTGGGAGGCGACACTGGCTGTGCGCAAACCTGCCTCCACCGCCGTAGTCGAGTACCACATCTTCTCGGCTTCGTCTGAGTGGACTCTCGAGCTCCCTGAACACCAATTGACGGATATAGGGCGGCACGAGGTCGTCGTCACGCGCGTGCAGGACTCGGGCGGGTGCGAGTGGGATGTCGGGGAGCGGGATGAGTTGCGGACTGTGGTCGAGGTGGTGGAAAGTGCGAGGATTGTCAGTGTGGATGAGAGGAGGGATATGTGTGTGGGGGATAGTTTGGATTTCCTCTTGCAGGGCAAGGCGCCGTGGACGATCGAGTGAGTTTATCCTTCTGTCATGATTGGTATGGGTTGATGAAGCTGATGGGATGGACAGGTACGAGTGGCTCGGAAAACAGCACAAGGTGACGAGCTCGGCGCCGCGCTTCTCGAGGTTTGCAGAAAAGAAGGGGATCTTTGAGGTCAACTCTGTCGCTCTGCGTGGTGACCAGGTGAGTTGCAGAGGATTTACTACCTGCACCTGCATGAGCTGACACATACATGGTAAGTGCAAGCGCAAGGTGACAGACATGGTGCGCACTGTTCACCCACTCCCTGCTGCGCGGATAAGCACAGGTGAAGATGACCTCCGAGAAGGTTAGCATCAGCCATAGGGACGCCCCTTTATCCCCACAGTTCTAGCTGACAGGCAATGCAGGTGACGAGCCGGCGGTGTTCACCGTGCATTTCACGGGTACCTCGCCGTTCTCGTTCACATACACGCGCAGCGAGCAAGTGGGCTCACGCTCCAAGGTTGTCGAGACGCATGTAGGTCGGCTCTCTAGCTGCGTCGTTTCCTATTCGGTTTGTCCAGTCGCTGACTTGTCTCTCGGCATGACAGACGATTACCGATATCGCAGATGACTACTACGCAATCTCGTCGTCCCTCCCTGGGGACTATATGGTGGTTTCGGTGTCGGACAAGTTCTGCAGGTATCCGCCGTTGTCGCGGAGTAGGGAGTGAGGGGTGAGAGTATGGGGAGGGGGAGCTTCATGGCAATTTCACGAGACTGTACATGCATTGCATTGATATCCGTATACAACAGAAGCATGGAGTGTAGGGTGTAATGTAGATGCGGGGTATTGGGTAGTCGGGGAAAACCGTTTATGCGGCAGTAGAAGGCGCGGGGATGAGGTCGGAAAAGAGTGCAGGAGCAAGCGCCGAGATGCGAGGAAACTCCTCAGTCAGCACTGATGGTATCTGTAAGGCAAGCTCGTCAAACACCTCTTTCACGAGAGATTGCACCCTCTTTACGGGTGCTGCGCCATCACATTTGTCAGCTGAGTAACCAAGGGGTCCACACCGACAGGTTCGCTCACCACCCACTGCCGAGGCATCGTCTAGCCCCTGCCGCTCTTTCAGCTGCACCCAGAGACGGCTGATGATGTTAAGGATCTGCCCCCGCCATCGCCCGAGCCTGCCGGTTGGCTGGACAGTCCGCATGACACGAAGGAGGGCGGAAAGGTTGGCTGTGAAGTGCGGGAGAACGGCGGGGGTGGGTGGGTATTGGAGGGGCTCGAGTAAGTGCGGGATGATTGCCTGGATCGGGCGTCAGACCAGAGGCTCCAGAGAGGCGAGAGACAGAGTAATATGACTTACCTTCAACCACCTGACGATTCCCGAGCCAAGTACAGCGCACATAACCTCCAGCTCCTCAGAGATGTGGACCAGCACCACCCGCCCCTCCAGCCCCGACGGGGCATACAGCCACCCCTGCACGAACGCTTTCTCCATCACCTCCTCATACAGCCCCACCCTCTTTTCGCCCTTCTCTGTACACTGTTCTATCACCCTCAAAGTGATCGGCAAGACCATCTTGAGCGGGGGGTTGGCATGCAGCGAGAGTGTGTGGATGAGCGAGTTCAGCAAGAGCTTATCGAGTCCCATGTGGCGGAGAACCCCCGCATCGAGCTTGCCCACCCACGTGCTGAGGGATTCCACTCCACGCTCGCGCCATGCGGGCTCCCAATCATCCATGAGTACAAGAGTGGGCGGGAGCACCAGCCCGATGTGCTTCTCGACCTCTTCGGGGGTTAGCCTGCCGGCGCACCACGCGAGGAGGTTGGAGAGGCCCCACCCCGCCGGGGACTTGAAGGGCTGGGTGTCGTGCAGGTCTTGTGTGGCTTCAGGACCTCCTGACGGGCGAGGGAGAGCGCGAGATGAGGAGGAGAGTGAAGGGTGAGGGGCGAAGTAGGGGCGGAGGGTGGGGAGGAGATTGAGGGGGAGGGTGGATGGGAGGTGGGGTGTAAGGTCTGATGGTTGGGGACGGTGAGCTCCCACCGATGCCAGCTGTAAAGATAAGCTAGCTTACCATCTATTTGCTGGCGGATCGCCTTTGACGTCCAGGCATCATTTCCATAGAGCCTCAAAATATTTCCGAGAAGTCTCTCATACTCCTCCACCGGCACCTCCTCCCATCCCCAACCTTCGTCCACCTCTTTCACCTTCCCCTTGATCGTCTCGAGAGCTCGGCAAACATTTTGACGGTATTCCAAAATGCCACTCGGATCTGGGGTACTATGTTAGCTTTAGAAGTGTCAACTGTACATAGAGCCAACTTACTCTCGGCGGCCCGCATGAATTCCGGGACCAGAGACGCTGGGAGAACCAGCTGGGCTGTTAGCTCTGCAAGACTCGTGAGTAGCTCCGCCAGCGACTCTTGCTGCCCGTCGTCGCCATCATCCGCGATGGTCTCTACTATAGCCATGATCTCTGTAAGCCAGGATAGCTTGTCTACAAAGGAGATGCTCGAGAAACAGGAGGGATGGCTCTACAAATAGCGCATGCTGTACGCGTGCGCTTACTTTCCCACGGGACCTTGCTCCCTGCCCTTCGCAGTGGCCCGCGTTATGGCCAAGCTCGGCAGGACGTGTCACCTATTGATACGGGGGTTTCTTTATTGATTATATACGTCTAGCATCAAGACAAAAGACTCATGCCCCACTGGGAAACATAGTCACCCACCATGTCGCGGATGTCGACACCAGGCGCTACGGCCTACCCCGCACTCCCTTCATTCCAGATGCCCCCCTCCCCCACATCCTCAAAGCACCGCACCCCCTCCATCCCGCATGTCCGCCCTCCCCCTATCCCTCCCCTCCCCGGATATCACCGCCGCATCTCCTCTAAGAGTGGGACCCCCAGCGTAGCCGGCACTTCCACTGGGACAGTCACGGGGAGTACTATTGGTAGACGGAGGAGGAAGGAGCGGGCTCACGCGGGGACGAACGGTGTGGAGAAGGAGGACTGGGCGGATGTGGAGCCGGACGAGGTGTTCAGGAGGCTGCCTGTGAATGAGGTGAAGAGGTTGGAGGCGAAGATGAGGACTGACGCGCTGAACAAGCAATCAGAGCTGAGAGCTATGGTCGGGTAAGTCGTGCTGCTGCGCTTCTTGGGGCGGTCCTGGACCAACGCTGACGCTCGTGCTCGTGCTGTAGGACACGGTACCGAGATCTCCTTACATCTGCATCGCAGATCACAGCACTCCACTCTTCATCTCTGCGCCTGTCCGAAGAGCTGAAGGAAATCACTAAATTGTGTGTCGACCCCAGCGACCTCAACCTCGTCACAGATGGCGATGGGAACGCCTCCGACGCGAGCGACGGAGAGGACGTGGTGCATATGTTGCCTGTCGCGGCGCATATGAAGCTGCTACTGGACGCACCGGAAGGTGAGCTTCGTCATAATGAAATGTTTCGGGACTCCACCTGACCCTGGATAAAGCGCTGTACTCGCACCTGGCCCATCACGCGTACCTTAAGTCTGCGTTCTTGTGGCTCATCACGCGAGTCGTGAAGGAAGGACTGTCCAGTATGCCGGAGCACGCCCATGGAGTGAGTATTCCCCCCTACTATACCCACGCGCTACGGACTAACACTGTGGATGCAGGCATACCTCCCTCTCCTTCAAAAGCAGTGGGAGACGCTCCTACCATTCCGCAACCAGATCGTCCAGCGAGCTTCCAACGCTATTCGCTCGCGAGACAAGATCGATCCCAAGCCTACCTCCGAGACTTTGGTCTCGATAATCCTCCTGGATAACCTTCCCCTCACCGACGCCCTTTCCCTCCTCCTCTCCCAGCGCTCTAAGGCCCTGCGAGACATCCTCCACCACTCGGAGCCCAGATCTAAAACGGCCTCGTCCCCCGTTGCTTCCACCCGCAAGCGTTCCAACTCGCGCATGCAAGCTGCCAACGCCACCCGAGAAGCCGCGCACGAGCGCGAGACCATCGCGCACGTACTCACCGTTTCTATCCAGTGCCTAATCGAAACCGTCATCGCTGCGCGCACCATCTTTGAGAAGCGCCGCCAGACATCCAATGAGGGTGAGAGCCTCATCGAGGAGATGCTGCGCCTCGTGCAGCAGGGCGAGGGCGCGCTATCAGGGCAACACACCAAGCCTGCCAAGCAGACGAGCCATCAGCGCAGAGTTTCCAGGCTCGCGTCTATATCGCTGCCGATGCCGAAGCTCTCACTGGGGGCGAACCAGCCTCCAGTATCCGCCCCCCAGATCCTGCAGGAGCTCCCGTCGTCCCAAATCCTCCTTCGGCACCTGCCCACGTCCATCACAGGCTTCACGCCTTTCATCACGCGTTCCCCTCCGCCCGCACTTGGTGAGATGCTCAAAGCATGGCAGGGCGCGTCGATTGAACTGCTCCGCGAGGCTCTACCGAGCTGGCTTGCTGGGCTGAGGAGCGTGGCAGATATCTGGGAGGTGAGGAGTGCGATCGAGGAGCTACTGGGCGAGGGGGAGTTTGAGGGGCTGATCAAGGAGGCGCTGGAGGGTGAGTGGGAAAAGAGGGCGAGGGAGGTGTGGGATGAGAGGTTGGGGGATGTGGTCAGGGAGGTGGAGACACTCGTGCGGGATGGTGGGGAGGAGTTGCGTGTGGACAGACAGTCCCAAGGTGAGTGTGAACCGGCTGCTGGCTGCTTGATCATGGGCCATTGTTAGCAGTCTCGCTGACACTGTCGAACGCACAGTGGACCTCGACCCTGATTCCTTCCTCTTCTCCGAACTGGCCTTCCCCTCCGCCCCCGTGGCGGGCTTCTCCGCATCCTCCCACAACACCGCCTTTACTTCCTTCCTCACGACCGTCAAGAAACGCACCTCGCTCCGCACCCCCGCCCTCGATCGCATCCTCCTGGCCCTCGAATCATCTGCCGCATCCATCCGGTCCGACATGCGCGGGCTTCCGCCGTCCCTCCAGGCTGCGTATAGCGATAAAGTTACGGGTGCGCTGGATAGGGTGGTGAAACTGCTGGATAAGGTGTTGGAGAGCATGGGCCCAGGAAGGGGCGATGGCCTCCAGGGGGTCGAGGCCGAAATGTTTGTCGGGCGTGTCGCGCTCTACCTGGGCAAAGCCAGCTCGTTCTTGGACGATATCGCAGGTGAGGATGACATCGACCGAGGTAAGTCAGCTTTCTTGAGATGTGGAGATCTGTATAAAGGATTGAGCTGACGGGCCGAGTGGTCACAGAAGCGGTGGAGAATGCGCTGTTGGCGGTACATGCAAAGTCGACAACACAGTGGAAAATTCGTGCAGTGCAAGAGGCGCTGGTGCTCCTTGCGCCGCTGTTTGACGCTTTTCGCGGTCCAGAAGAGGTTCGAGCGACCTGGCAAGGTCAGTTGGCTATCTCTTGCTTCTACCTGCGCTTTGCTTTGCACGGTGGATCAACGCTAACACGAATATACAACAGGTCCTTACCCGACCTCCCCCTCACGGCCAATCATACTCGCCCTCCAATCCCTCATATCCTCCTCCAAGACACTCGGCATCCCCCCCGGTGTTGACCTTCCCATCATGGGCGAGCTCGTCAGGGCGTTTGTGGCCGAGTCTCGTAGACTTGAGGGCTGGACAAGTGTCGGAAACCTGGGCAAGGGGGAAGGGGCTGCGCAGGCAGCGGTGGATCACGGGTTCCTGGCGGTGCTGGCTGGAGAGAAGATCGAGGATGTGGAGACTGTGCAGGAGATGCTCAAGAAGGTGAGTGCGCTCTGCATAGAAGAGAGAGCATCTGGCCTCGCTGACGATCTGGCGACTAGGTTCCGGCAACCTTGGCGCCCTTCCCCGTCGAGCTCCCGACCATCGTCGACCAATCCCTCCGCCGTTCCCAACTCCTCCTCTACCCCCTCGTTGCGCACCTCGATCGCCCCGTGCCGACTCCATCGCAGACTCCCGCCCACAGCCGTGGGCACGCGCTCGACAGCAGGAACGCTGCGCTGCTCAAGTTTGGGGCGCCGAACGTTGGAAAGGGCGGGGCGGGGACGGAGTTTAGGAGCCCGGTGCCGGTTGCGAAGCCGGGGAAGAGGATGGGGCTGTTGAGTATCGTTGCTTGAGAGCGAGGTGGTTTACAAGGGGAAGAAGAGCAGCCCGGGGAGGGCGGCCTGGAGAACGAGGAGGGAGAGGGGGGGGGGGGCCAGAGGGTCGACCGACGAGATAGATCATTATGCATTTGGTATTATTGTATGCTGGGTATATTCCTCACATGGATTAGCGATGTCGGGATGCAAGAAATTCCTCGCCCTGATACAACTCGAGGCAACTCCTCAGAGGACGTTCTTCACAGCCACAGAGCTGATAACGGCAGTCTTCTTCTTTTCCCGGACGTCGGGCGTCTTGAGCGCATTCAGCTCGCTCAGCTTGTATATCTGAACGAACCACTCTGTCAGCATATCCTACGTCTCAGCTCACACAGCACTTCAAGAAGGACTCGCCTTATCCACCCTAGCCCAATCCGTTCCCTCCTCCAGCCCGTCCCACCCCACAAGCTCCCCGTCTACGACCTTGCTCATCCCCTCCCACACTTGCTCTGCGCTCTCCCCCGCCGCGCCGAACCGGACAACCGCCAACCGGGTCGTGCTGTCCGAGATCCCATGCCGTCGGATAGAGTCTGTGATGTTGTTGTTGGGCGATAGGAGGAGGAGGAGTTCGGAGTGGAGGTTGTGCGAGCGAGTTTTGGGGGTGGGCGGGGTAATCGAGAGGGTGGAGAGGGTTGGGGGCTGGGTGGAGGCGGAGAGGGAGGGGATGGCGGGCGCGGGGGAGGTGGAGGGGTAGGCGTAGAGAAGAGTGGCGAGGATGGCAGTGAGTAAATGATCTTTCGAGACGAGCTGTACGCGAGGTTGTGATCAGCAAGTCGGTGCCATGTCTCCTCCTACTGAAGGCGGTGGAAGGTGTTTCATTCGGCGATCGAGACGACGGCACTCACCAAGTCGGCCTCGACAAACCCAAAGTCCACTGCTGCTTTCAGCATGTCACCTTCTTCCCCGGGCGTCACGGACGCCTGGATCAGACGTTTCCTGATCTCGGGCGCGTTGGTGACATTCTGGAAGAGGGCGACGTGAAGGGTTGAGTGGGAGGACGGGAAGTTGGGGAGGGTGTAGGACTCCATGGCTGCCGGGGAGCTCTGGGGTGTGGCGTCGAGCAGTGGTGGAGTTTGAAGGTTCAATAGGGGTCGACAGCGGTCTTGTACGAGACCAAACACTCTGTAGGGGGTGATAGACTGAATACTAAGAGTCAAGTACAGATGACATATGGAGCACACAGAGGGCGAAGGAAATTGTGTCGAATCAGCCACGATAATCCCGAACCATGGCCGCAGAACCGCCCGTGGGAGTTCTGGGCGGCCCCGACGCGCCCCCGACGCGCGCCTCCTCGACCCCTCCTTTGAAACCTCCTCCGTACTGATGCACTGATGGCTGATGCGGGCAACGGGGGACCCTATATGAAACGTGTCAAGGGGAGACGGCCCGTGCACGGCGCTCGGGCGTGTCTCGGCTTCCCGGTCGTCGTCTTTGCCTCGGCACCTGCAGCCCCAGCCTCTCCACCGCGCAGCTCCCGCTTCCCTCTCATTCCCGTCGCAGCCGGTCATCCCCTCCTCACCAATGTCTTCTCCCTATCCCCCTCCATAGCCCACCCACCAAAGCAGCATGCCGGTGTCCACAGGACCGTTCAAGCATGGCGTCGCATGGGTCGCCTACCGCTTCACCTCTACAATCCTCGAGTGGGTCTGCAGCCTGTGCAGCCTAGAGCCCATGTGGAAGCCTGCTAACAGGCTCGCAGCGATATCTGGCCTGTGGTGATGTTCTTCACCGCCATCGCTACCAGTAAGTACAGTCTCGGTGTGTGTGGAGGGGGCTGCCACTCAGGAATGCTGCCCTTTGCATACCCTGCTGACTTGCTTGGTGTGCTGTGCAGTGGTGGTGCTCGTGAGTGAGCTCACAACTGTCAACCTGGGCATCAACTCGGTCATGTTGACTGTCCTGGGCACAATCGTGTCAGTTAAGAAATACCACTGAGATACCTCCCGGAAGCTGACAGTGGGAGTGCAGATCCTTGGTCGTCAGTTTTAAGACCAACAACTCGTACTCCCGATGGTGGGAAGGTGTGTCTGGGTGGGGGGGGGGGGGGGGGGGGGGGGGGGGGGGGGGGGGGGGGGGGGGGGGGGGGGGGGGGGGGGGGGGGGGGGGGGGGGGGGGGGGGGGGGGGGGGGGGGGGGGGGGGGGGGGGGGGG
>JANBXI010000045.1:0-32394 GCA_024271845.1 Cryptococcus sp. VH57_BW
GGAGGGAGGGGTCAGGGGGAGGGGGGAGTGCGTCAGTGGGGGCGGGCGGGCGGGGTGGGCACGGGCACGGGCGCGTGGGTGCGCCGGGAGAAGGCGGGCGGGCGGCAGGGGAAGAGAAGGGTGGGTGAGGGTGGCGGGTGGCGTGGGCGGGCGGCGGCGGGGGAAGGGGCCGGGGCCGGGTGCGAAAGGAAGGTTTGGTAATGGGGCAGTGCGCGCTGCTGCCGTGTGGTGTGGCGGGGGGTGCTCGGGCTAGGCGCGGATTAAGCTACGTCAAGGGTGGAGAGGCGAGGGAGGGGGGAGAGGGAGGAGGCGGAGGGAGGGAGGGGGAGGGCGGGCGCGGGCGGGGGAGGGGGAGGGAGCGAGGGGCGCGGCGAGGGACGAGCGAGGGGCGCGGGCGGGCGCGGGCGCCGCGCGGCGAGTCGAGTGTGGCACCCGCGCACAGGGCGGGACAAACTGCAGAAACTCGCGCCCACGCTTTTCTCCCACGCTTTTCTCCGCAGGGGCAGTACGTCACCGCGCGGCCAAGCGCAGCGATGACGAGAGGGCGGGTGTCTCGCGGGGCTGGGCTGCTGCTGGCCCGTGCTGCTGGCTGCTCTGCTGGCCCGTGCTGCTGGCCGTGCTGCTGGCCCGTGCGGCTGCTGCTCTGCTGTCCTGCTGCTGCCGCGGCCTGTGCGTGCCCGCTGCATGCGCTGTGTCACCCGCTCAAACACTTAATTACCACTCTCAGCCGCCCAGCTTATTGCCCCTTCCGGCGAACCCACGTCACCGCATCGCCGCGGCATTTCCCCCTCGCCGCCACTGTGGCACTTTCCACGTGCGTGCCAGCGTGCCAGCGTGCATCACCTGCATCAGCCTGCATTCGCGCCCGCCCCCCCCCCGCCCCCCCCTCCCCCCCCCCCGCTACTCCGCACCCTTGCGCACCTCCGCCAGACTCCGCGTCAGCGTCTCCCGCAGCTTGCTCACAAGCGCATCTTCCTCCCTGTCCGGCGGCGGCTGCATCGCCCCTCCCGTCAGCCCAGCACGCCCTTCCTCCCACACCGCAGCGCGCGCCTACCAGCTGGTCCAGCAGATACCTGCACCCACCCCGTCAGCCCCCTCGTACCCACGGCGTGGCGCATGCATCCCCTGCCAGGCGACTCACTCGACTTCATCGATCGTCTGCACCCGGCCACCCAGCGGCGTGTCAGCGGACGCCCTGTCGACGCATCGACCCCACTCACCAGAACGACGGGGATCCTGTGAGCGAGCGAGCCGGCCACGCGAGGCGGCGGCGGCGATGGCGTCAGCGCAGCGCAGCAGCGCAGTAGCACAAGAAGCACACGCCAGACGCACGCGGCGCACCCGCACTCACCTGTTCATCGTGTGGCACTCGACTCGACTCGACTCGTATGCAGTAGGCTATGCGTCGTGCTGGGATTCGGTGGGTGGGTGGGGCGCGCGGCGCGCAGGACGACAAGAGGCGTTGGCCCGAGCGTGGAGCGTCCGAGCGTCCGAGCCGGCGAGGCACAGGGCAGGGGGGAGGTCGCCTCGCGCCGGCGTGCCTCGGCGCGGCGTTTCGTTCCATGCTTTGCTTGCTCTGGCTTTGCTTGCTCTGCTTGCTCTGCTTTCCTTCCATCTAGATCCATCATGTACATGCATATCCCACCACGTCCCGTCCGTCCGTCCGTCCGTCCACATGCCGCTCCTCACGCCATCGCCATCTACCCCCCCTCCCTCGTCCAACCTCACTCCCGCCGCCACTTTGTGGCGACGCTCGTTCGACTCAGGCCTTGCCCAGATCCCCCTTCAGCCTCAACGCCATCCACACACTCACCAAGCTCAGCACGCTCAGCACGACCCACACCAGCTGCCCGCCCAGCATCTGCTTGTCCACCGAGAGCGCGAACAGCGTCGAGCTCGACGCAGGGCCGATCGCCCGCATCAGGGAGGACACGGCTTGCGACCAGCCGTTGATCGCGCCGAGGGAGCGGCGGTTCGGCGCGGCGTCGTTGACCATCATTAGGTTGCATGCTGCGGGGGGGGTGGGTGGGGGGGGGGGGCGGGGGGGGGGGGGGGGGTGGGTGGGGGGAGGGTGAGTGGGCGTGAGTGGGCGGCGAGTGGGCGTGAGTGGGCGGCGAGTGGGCGGGCGGGCGGCGAGTGGGCGGGCGGGCGGCGAGTGGGCGGGCGGGCGGCGAGTGGGCGGGCGGGCGGGCGGGGAGATACCCAGGGTCAGCTCGCGCACACACCCCGACCATGACCTAAGCGCAACTCACCAAACGCCATGTTCCCAATCGAATACAACACCAAACTAACCGACAGCCCCACCCACATCTCCACCTCCCTCCCCTTCCGCGCCAGCACATTCGTCGCCGGCAGCAGCACAAACGCCGGCACAAACAGCACCACGAGCGCCTTGTACAGCCTCACCGTGCCCACGCGCTTCTGCAGCCACGGGAACGCCAGCAGCTGCACGACGATCGTGCTCATCCCGCGGATCGACATCGCCAGCCCGATCAGCGACGACGGGAACGACAGCCCGCCCGCGGACGTCGGCGTGAAGCAGAACAGCGGGAGCAGCCCGAGGAACGAGATGCCTTGGAGTTGGAGCAGGCCGAAGGAGAGCATCAGGGCGTTGATCGACGGCGTCAGCAGGTCCCGGAAGCGCACAGGCGGGCCGTCCGCGTCCTTTGACGCCGTGTCCGTGTCCCTGCCAGAGGTTGTGGTTGCGGCCGTGGCGGCGGCAGAGTCCGTGGCGGAGCACGTGTTGTGGTGGTCTGCCGCGCCTTCTTCGCGCACATCCCCGTCGTCCGTCGACGAGTAGTGCACCGTCCTATGCGGGTGAACCCCCTGCTCCGCCCCCGCCGCCCCCGCCGCCCCCGCCGCCCCTGACCCCCCCGCCGCCCCCGGCCCCCCCGCCACCCCCGACCCCCCCGCCGCCCCCTCCCTCCCCGGCAGCGTCTCCTCCAACCACCCCCACGCAACCACCCCGCCCAACAGCGGAAACACCCCCGCCACCAAACAAGGCAGCAAGTACGGGTACCGCTCCAGCACGGGGAACGCCGCGCCCAGCGCCGGGTACCGGTCCGTGATGCGCGGGAAGTAGCCCCCGATAGAGGACGCGAGGATCGTGCCGATCGCCATCGCCAACGGGAAGAAGGAGAATGCCACGCCTTGGTTCGTCTCGTCGCACAGTTCCCCGCTGCGTCCGTGTGCGTGTGTGTTAGCTTCTCGCTCGCTACCGACTACCAAGGGGGGGGGACGTACATGACGCTCTTGAGCACCGCAACATTCCCATTCGCCAGGCCGTTGATCACCCGCGTGAGGATCATCATCGGGAACGTCTGCGAAAAGCCAAACAGAATCGACGAGATCGCTGCGCCCGCACACCCCTGCCCCCCCGCACTCGTGTCAGTCACGTCCCGGACGCCCCGGCCTCGGAGATGGGGGGGGACGCACGATTAGGAGCACCGGTTTCCGGCCCCAGCGGTCGCTCGCTGCTCCCCACTGGAACACTGTACACAGCTCGGCCACCGCAAAGATCGATTCAATCTACACCACCCGCCGCCGTCGCCGTCGCCGTCAGCCCATGCATGCCGCCCCCCCCCCCCCCTCATCGCGGCGGCGGCAGACTCACGAGGCCGGCATAAAACCCGGTCTTCTTCGGGTCATCCACCACCCCGACATCCAGCAGCATCTGGTTGATATACGGGAAACAGCTCATGAACGCGATCGGCTCCGTGACGCGCACAAAGCACGCGATCGTCAGCTGGACCTTGGGGAGCGGCGTGCGTCGTTTCGCGGGGGGCTGTTTGTCATTCGGCGTGGCGGCGGAGGCGGCGGACGCAGAGGGGTCGCTGCCCAGCAGGGGCTGGGATTCCGGGTCTGTTTGGCGGGACATCGTGAGCGTGAGCCAAGGTGAGCAATGGTGAGCGCAGGGGAGGGTGAGGTGTGAGGCGTGAAGCGTTATTACGTCCTCCCCCCCCACGATATCTCCTCTCTTGAACCTCTTTAAAGCGGCCGGCCCGATACAAGAGCACTGCAGGACCTCGGGGTGCGCCGGCGCTCGGCGGTTTGTCGCCGGTTGTCGCCGGGCCAGGTGGAGGTCCGGCGCTGACCGGGCCGCGTTTATTTGTGTGCATCGCTATTGATCTTTTTGGGTCACAGCCCTTGTGGCAGGCCCGTAGCTGGCTGACGTACGTCGGGGCCAGGAGGCTGGCGCGCCCGGCAGCGTGCATGCATACATATACACTTGCATCATCATCACAGGGCACGGTATAGGTACCAATGCTGCCATGGGAAAGGCCCTAGGCAATACGTACGCTCCCACACGCCCCACGCGCCCCACAAGCGGCAAGCGCTGCAGATGCGGCAAACGCGGCGGGGGGACGGACGGGAGAGCCAGCGGGCGTCGTACATCCAACACACGCACATTCACGTACGAACATCACGTTCATCCCACCTGACCGCCGTGTCCCGTCCCGTCCACATGCACAAACATGCACAAGGCACTGCCGGAGCCAGGTTCGACGAGACTGATATTTGACGCGGGATCAGGTGGCGTCGTCCTGTCGTACCGAGACCGCAAAACCCGGCGCGTCGTCAGGCGGCTCCGTCAGGATACATCCTTACACATAGCGGTGCACTGCGCATACACCGAGCCCTAGCGTGGGAACATGGCATCCAGTACGTGTTTGTGACTGCCGGCACGATAAAAAACTTGTAGTCGGTCAAACGAGCGGAGCGTATGGTGCGAGGGCGAGTCGCACGACCTGCTCGATGAACGTGCCCTTGGGTGACCAGCGCAGCGCCTGCAGCGCACATCAGGAAGAGGGTGTACAGCGCCTGCAGCGCACATCAGGAAGAGGGTGCAACAGATCCATTCCAGATGACATCCTGCACTCTACTACTCGTACATACGCCAGAGTATCGATGACGATCCTACACACCTGCAACACTCTTCTACTGTACCTACAACCTACAACGATGCTATGCTGAGTTACTGATATATATGGCCTCTATCTGACTCTATGCCCCCAAAAGATGCGGAAAAGAGATGTGTTCTGTCTAGAGAACCACCCTCTGCCTGATGTTCCTCCACCCTCGCCTGAACAGCTCCTTGCCTGCTATAGGCGACAGCGACGACGCCAACACCACCGGCGACTTGCCGTCCACGATCATCGGCTCCACCTGTATCCGCTTCGCCGCCACCCCCGCCTGCTTGCCCCCCCCATTGCTGCGGATGTACGCCGGCGCAGCAGCGTACCTACTCTCCCACGCCTCGGGCGTACCCGCCTGGGGCGAGGGCGAGTCGTCCGCCGCCTCGGGGGAGTCACGCCGGAGCCCGGGAGTCGGCAGGTCGCCGTAGTACTCCATCTCGGCGGTACGGGGCGTGCGGCGCGCGAGCGCGGAGGCCGGGGAGGAAGCGTGGAGGAAGACGCGGGGATAGGAGGGGGAAGAGGAGGAGGCGTAGGCGGTGGGCGCGGGCGGGGCGGGGCGCGTGGCGTGCGGTGCGTGCGGTGCGTGCGTGGTGTGCGCGGTGCGCGCAGCAAGGTCCTCGGCGGTGCGGGAGCGCACGAGGTCGGCTGACCTTGGGTACGCGCTGCCGGGGGTGAGGGGGGTGGCGTGGGGAAAGTAGGCCGAGCGCGACTTGCTCGGGCGCGCAGCGCGCTGGGTGGGGGCAGCAACTCGGGGTGCAGGCTCCTCAGCGGCGACGGACACGGCCACGGGCACAGGCGCGGGTGCGGGCGCCGGCCAGAAGAGCTCGAGGTGGCGGGTGAGCTCGGCCTCCTCGACTCGGAGGTTGTAGTCGAGCAGGTAGAGGAGCTGCTTCTCCATGAGGTTGACCTCGGCGAGGGAGAAGAAGCGGCCGTATTTTTGCCAGTGCATGTTCTTGGGCGACGAGTCGTTGAGGTACTTTGCAGCGCAGATGAGGACTGCAAGGAACACTCGGTGACGGGTGCACTTCATGCCTGTTATCGCCCTGTGTGTCAGCTCGTGCGCTCGGGAGTAGCAGGCAGTACAGTAAGACTCACCAGTAGCAACAGCAGGGAGCTTCTCCTTCAGCCTCTCCAGGTACACCAGGGTGACGCTCAATGTGGGCATCTGAACATTGCTCTGGACCACCAGCCCGCGGATGAACTCGGAGAGCTCCGGAAGCTCCTCCTCAAAATCATCCTCAGCGGGCGGGGGTGCCTGCCACCACTCGACGGGCTTGCCATTGAGGTCGAGGCTGCGCTCCTTGGTGGGGGACGCGGGGGGAGTAAGGAGGTACGACTGGGAGGAGGTAGTGGGGGTGGACGGGGCGATGCGAATAACCTCAGAGGTCTTGTTGGCAACGTGCTCTGCAAGGCGGGGGTCAGCCGGGCAGCAGTGGCACAGACATCCATAGCGCTGAAAGACTCACCAAGGAACTCGGGTCGAATCCTGCTTCGCAGACAGGCGACGAGAGGCCTGCCGTGGGTGGACAGCCTGCAGAGCGAGGCGGGGTGGATGGGGTTGGCAGAAACCATTGCGACGGTGGATCCCAGGGCGGCGGCGGCGGGTGCGGGGTGCAAAGAATGTGGGAGTGTCTAGCTAATGTGACCAGCACAGGTGAAAATTTAGATAAGACAGGAGCAGTGGATGTGAGGCGAGGGAGCCGGTGGAGAGGGGTTGGTCGCGAGAGAAGGATTGCGGCCAGTGAATGGTGATGGTATTGAGCGACGACAGAGTTCGAGTGGTAGATTATGAAGAGGAGGGGGGGGTCGCTGAAAAAGGCCGTTATATCTATTCTGCGGCAGCTATCGATACAGCTGGACCTTGCCCTTGCAAGAGCCGAGAGCGGTAATGATGGACGAGATGCTGTGATGCAAAACTGGTTTAGTTTAGTGATACTGTTATACTCGACACCAGTTCCGGCATTCACATGTCACCGAATTGGGTAAATCGTACGTTCCCACTGGCCCTGAAAGAAGTGTCTTTTCCGCTGTGTTCCGCATATCGCGCAGGGTTTTCCCTCTGCACGGGATAAGGTGCAAACTCAAAAAGCAGCGCAATATGTCATTTCAGGGACGGCATTCAGGAAATGCAGAGTTCAGAGCCTGGCCTCATGAGTGCTGGACGCATCGGGAAAGTCCCGCGACGTCACGACGCATAAACTTTTCCGTTCCGCGCCAAACCAAGCCGGTCCCTGCAGGGCTGCACTGATCGGGGAATTTGCCAAGGGCGCATTACCCGTCGATCCCTGGCCCTGTGCCGGACCATCTGCCGGACCATCCTCCACAACCAGCCTAGTGAGCGATCGTCCATCAGTCCTTCCGGTGGTTTGTCGCCTTGCCTCCTCCCGACCCTGGGAATACAGGCTGCACCCGCGCGGATGCCGTCTGGAACCGAAACGTCAAAGACAAATATTTACTGTAGCAGCCAGTCCCGTCGCGGTCCCGCCGCAGCCCACGCCTGCAACATCACTCATGCGTCGCGGCCAGCGGGTTTTGAATCAGTCACGCAGACACTGCTGGTGGCCAGCCGCAAGGTGCAGATGCAAGGATCGCAACCACAGAGGGATCCATGTCGCGCCCTGATAGCGGAGGGCGGAAGGCACATATGCATGTTCCCCCGCCGATCATCTTCTGTACCTGGGTCACCCTCAAAACTTCAGAAAGGGTAGAAGACGCCGCCGGTACCAACTCTGCCCTGTTCACCCGGTTTCACACGAGGGGTGCAGGTCTCAGATTTCTCACCCTGTGTTGTTCCACGACCTGGCTGATCGAGATCATCGTTGGGGATGCAATGCATATGTGCCATCGTCGATGACCCCACAATTCGATCAACATACCCCTCAGGGCGTCTTTGATGACGACGATCTCCGCCCAGCTTACCAGGACGACCCTGCCGTAAAGTCTGCAGCTGGCGGGCCTGTTTGCAAGAGAGCAACAGGTGCAAGTCATCAGCGGTGCTTCATTCCGCTAAAGTCTGCGTGCATCAGCGGTGCTTCATTACGCTAACGTCTGCGTGCATATCGACTAGCTGCAGCACGGGGAGCATTCGTCCTACATTCGTCCTGCTGAGGCCGTAATGTAATGTAATGTCGTAATGTAATAAATATCGTGCGTCGAAAGCCCACCTTTGCGCCCGCGTGGGGCAATGCGTGGGGCGACAGTTTGGTGGGTAGTATTGACGGCCGGCGCGATGGTACCAGCGTACCTCGATAGGTGGAGGGTCGATAGTGGAGCTGGTAAATTGAGCAGCTGACAGCCTTGAACCGCTCCAGAAGATAAACCATCCCGCTTCTTGCTTCCAACCCATTCTCCAAAACAACTCCAACATTGAACTTTCCTTACAGGATTGATGTTGTTAGGTATTTGGACGAGGCATCTGTGGTACCACTGTAGTTTATTGGTGGCATTCTTGTGTATCTACAGTATAGAATTATATAGTGTTTGACCAGGCGATGGAACCTCTAATAACCTTTATAAGCCCTCGAACCCACACATAATCCTCATACCGTAGATAGGATCCGACCAATAAACATATCAATGCATGCATTGCTCTCTGATAAAGTATATCTACGTAATTGAGACTCCTGTCTACTATCTGGATCGAACTACGTTTGGTATCGGATGCCTTCCCAACGCTGCGACAGCCTTCACCCTCTTGATACTAGACGACAACGGACCATGATGTTTTGACGTGGTGCCCCAAAGTTGACACCGTGCACATTTGCACCAATTGGGCATAGGTCTACTCTATACCGTATCTCGAAACGAATTGTAGTCAAAGGATGTAGAAGCATGCCGTATGACCAGAGATATCTATTTATCATATGGCCATCCGGTTTCGGCGGACGACTGAGGCCCGCGCGGCGCGGACTAACCTTCCTTAGACGCGCCTGCAGCAACAAATCCACGTCACCCTGATAATTTTGGCTGAGTCGCGTGTGTGGAGTGGCCAGTGGCTTATAAACCGTCCTCCCTTCTCCTCCTCTCTTCTTTCTTGGATACCCTCACAGGACTCCCACCAGAACACCCTCGCTCTCTTACTCGCACCTACCCCTACCCTGAAAGCCAAATCCCACGTCGCTCACAATGGCTCCCAACGGCACCTCCTCTGCCAACCCCAACGCTCCCGCGCGTTCGGACTCCTTCCTCAAGTCGGCCGACGCTCTTGCCTACCTCGAGGAGTACCCCCGCGGCGACGGTCTCTCCCTCCACGAGCTCATGGACTCGAGGAAGAACGGCGGTTTGACCTACAACGACTTCTTGCTGCTCCCCGGGCACATTAGCTTCCCGGCGTCCATCGTGTCTCTCCAGTCCAAGTGTGTTGTTATCAATCGATCTCCGCGATGGGCGGAGCCGAGTGCTGACAGACCTATCTGTGCAGGGTGACTAAGAACATCGTTCTAAACACCCCCTTCCTCTCCTCCCCCATGGACACCGTGACCGAAGACCGGTGAGTCCGGGGCTGCGTTTTTGCATCGCGTAATCTGTGGAATAGCTCGCTAATGAAGCACGCACGCGTTTTGCAGCATGGCTATTGCCCTGGCCCTCCACGGTGGTCTTGGTATCATCCACCACAACTGCACTGCTGAGGACCAGGCAGCTATGGTCAGGCGCGTGAAGAAGTACGAGAACGGCTTCATCACCGACCCTCTGTGTTTGGGGCCTGACGCCACTGTTGGCGAGTGAGTGCTGTTTTGATCCCTGACACACCGATTGGAAACTGATGACCTCTGCAGTGTCCTGGACATCAAGGCCCAGTTTGGGTTCTGTGGTGTGCCCATCACCGGTTAGTTGATGCCGGATCGTCCTGTGTCAGTACGGTAACTGACTCTACCACAGAGACGGGCAAGATTGGCAGCAAGCTCCTCGGCATCGTTACTGGCCGTGACGTCCAGTTCCAGAACCCTACGGCGCCCATCAAGTCCATCATGACCACCGAACTCATCACCGGCTCTTCGCCCATCACCCTTGAGCAGGCCAACAACCTCTTGCGCGACTCGAAGAAGGGCAAGCTCCCCATCATCGACGCCTCTGGCAACCTCGTCTCGCTTGTCGCTCGCTCCGACTTGCTCAAGAACCAGAACTTCCCCCTGGCGAGCAAGGTTCCCGAGTCCAAGCAGCTCTACTGCGGTGCCGCCATCGGCACCCGCCCGAGTGACAAGGACAGGCTCAAGCTCCTCGTCGAGGCTGGTCTAGACGTCGTGGTGCTCGACTCGAGCCAGGGTAACTCTATCTTCCAGATCGAGTTCATCCAATGGATCAAGGCGACCTACCCCAAGCTCGACGTTATTGCGGGCAACGTCGTCACCAGGGAGCAGGCGGCGCAGTTGATTGTTGCCGGTGCGGACGGCCTCAGGATCGGTATGGGCTCTGGGTCGATCTGTATCACCCAGGAGGTCATGGCCGTCGGCCGCCCCCAGGGTACCGCCGTCTACGCTGTCTCTGAGTTTGCCAGCCGGTGAGTCATCTTCTGAAATTCAGTGTACGTGACTTTTGCTGACGTGACGAATAGATTCGGTGTCCCTACCATCGCCGACGGCGGTATCGGAAACATCGGGCACATCGCCAAGGCCATTGCCCTCGGCGCCAGCGCCGTCATGATGGGCGGTCTTCTCGCGGGCACCACCGAGTCCCCCGGCGAGTACTTCTACCACGAGGGCAAGCGTGTCAAGGTGTACCGCGGCATGGGCTCGATCGAGGCCATGGAGCACACCCAGCGCGGGTCGGCGTCTGCCAAGGCGTCCATTCTCGGCACCGACAACGCTGCTACCGCCAGGTACTTCTCTGAGGCGGACGCGGTGAAGGTCGCGCAGGGTGTGTCGGGTGATGTGGCGGACAAGGGGAGCATCAACAAGTTTGTGCCTTACCTCTACACGGGGCTGCAGCACTCTCTCCAGGATGCTGGTCTCAAGAGGTACGTCCATTTCTTCTTTTTTCTTGCTCTCTTAGGGGTCATCGACTGACCACGGAGTCTGCAGCGTCATCGACTTCCAAGCCGCTTCGCGATCCGGTACCCTCAGGTACGAGCTGCGAACGGCCTCGGCCCAGGTCGAGGGTGGCGTCCACGGGCTCAACTCTTACACCAAGAGGCTGTTCGCTTAAACGACTGCCGCGGTGTGGCCATGGGGCAGTGGTGGGGAGGGGGGGGGGAAGAAGGCGAGGAGTAGGATGGGATGTTGTTTGGGACGCGGTAGGAGAGGTAGATATCTGGATAGTCGATAGTCTTTGATTTTTATTGTAATGATACAAACTGCATTGCGCCCGAGTGCCCTGTGTCTCTGATTCCGGGTTGGTGCTACACCAACTACATGCCATGCTGTGATATTGTGCTACTACTGTACAACTCGGAACAAAGCTATCAATCCACCGTGCTGTGCCAACCTATCTCGCCCTCTTCTTCCCTGACCCACTCGCTCCCCCATTCGTCCCCGTCCCCGCCCCCGTCCCCGCCCCCGCCCCCGTCCCCTCAGCCTTCCCATCCCCCGGATGATCGGGATGTCCCACATCCACCATCCTCTCCTCAATCATCCTCCGCACAAGCGCATCCATATCACCCATCCCAAACGACTCCTTCGTCCCACCCGCACCCGGGCTGGCCCCTACCCTGCTTGCTCCACCTGCACCGGCTGGAGCAGCCGCCGCTCGGGGGTTCACCCCCCCGGGCATGGTAGCGGGACTCCCGGGCCTGCTCGCTGCGCCTGCTGCGGCAGCAGCAGCTGCCGCCCCGCCTTTGCCTACCGGGGGCTCGAACCCTTCCCACACTGAGTAGAGCGCGACCATCTCCTGCACGCAGCTAAACAGGACAGGCAAGCTAATCTGAAAACCGCTAATGAACTCTGCTGCGCTCTGCGGGGGCGGAGGCAGGTTGAGTTCCTCGTTGCAAGCGAGGGAGGTGGCGAGCGTGTGTAGCTGGGAGGAGGAGGTGCGTGTTTTGTGCCCGTTGGAGGAGGACATGGAGGTGAGGCAGAAGGCGATGTAGAGGGCGGAGAGGGCGATGATGGAAGGGGGGTAAAGGAGGGAGACGTCGGAGCGGTAGGAGTCGTTGACGATGAACCTGTAAGTGGAGAAAGGCTGGTAAGCTGGTGTGCCTGCACCGAGGAGCAAGGCAGATAATCAGCTGGATCGCTTACCATGATATCTGCAGTACCCCTTCATCAATCTCCATCATCCCCTCCGTCGTACCCCGGCCCATCAACCGCCGAACCCTCTCCTCCTCTGTCTCATCCTCCTCATCCCACTCCCCTCTCACCCCGGCGGCCGCTGCCCCCGCTCCACCCCCCGCTCCCCCCGCTCCCCCAGCCCCTGCACCCACCACCGCCCTCCCCGCCCCTGCACCTTTCCGCGCTTCTTCATCTCTCGCCTTCCGCCTCGCCTCCCCCTTCTTCCGTATTTCCAGATCCTCCTCCGCGCGCGACTTTGGGAATATTCCCGAGTCGGACGGCTCACGGCCCGTCATGTGGAGGAGGGCGCGGTAAGGGTGGAATACGACAAGGTGGAAGTCGAGGTCTTCTAAGAGGTAGAACTCCATCTCACCGAGTTTGTTGGTTTCGGCGGGGAACATCTTGACATTGAACTCTGTGGCCCAAATGCATATAGTCAGCTCGGATAGCCCAATGAACCCAGACCCCATTGGAGGGCCTTGGCTGGTAGGAAATAGTAGAGCGATGAGGAAGAGGGATTGGGAGGGGGCGAAGGGGGGAGGACTCACCATTACACACCACCTTCATTTCACTCACCACGCTCTTTATATGCACTGGCGTTTCCTCCACCTTTGCCGCCACAAACACACAAGCCGCCAGTACCAAGTACGGATTCGTCTCGCATATACTGTTCTTCAGATAAAACCGCCTGAAAAACACACACGCCGTCGCGATCGGGTACTGTTTCAGCATGAGCCGCTTCCCGAGCTTCTGAATGAGCTGCGTGAAGTAGATGTAGAGACAGTAGAGCTGGCGGGGGGAGCAGTATTTGAGGTCGACCTGGCGGGAGGCGGCGAGGAGGGGGCGTGTGAGGAGCCAGTAGCGGGAGTGGGAGGAGGCGTAGAAGGAGGAGGACATGGTGGGTGGGGGGTGGGAGGAGAAGGGGCCCCGTGGGCTTATGGAGTTTGTGAATATACAGTCAAGAGGTCCTGGCCATGAGCTTCGCGATGATATCAATACTGTAATACTGTGAAGACGGGGCAGGATACGAAGTGCCAAGGTCGCTCGTCGTCGCTCGTCTCCAGCGAGGCTCGGCGGCGATCGCCGCAGCGTCGACAACGGTCTACCGTCGACAGTGACCCAGGGCTGGAATGGTGCTGCGTTCGTCGATTCAAGGATGGTCTCAAGCCCGAGATCATCTTTACCCAACTCCAGTCTCTTGCTTCTTCCCCTCCTCCGCACCGAAACAACAGCAAAATCTGTTCTCTGTTGCCTGCAAGCGCGGCGGTGATGCTTCAGCAAGCAGGAGAATCGCTCCTTTTTTTGGAGGCCCTCGGACGGCACTCAGAGGTGGACGTTTGGCATTCAGGGTACTACGATGCTAGTGCGAGGGGTAAGGGGGCGGATAACGGGGATGAAGTGCGGTAGGGGCTGGTGGCAGGAGTGGGCTCGTAGACAGCGACAGGTATCTGAGGAGGAGCAGCTCCGGGGAGTAGAAAGACGGTTCATGGGGTAGGACTGACTGGCTAAATATTCTGAAAGATTTGCCCGGGAGCAAGCAGAGTGGAATGGGTGACTTGAGGCGGGGAGAGGTCGTGATGGCAGGTAGCTCGTGGAAGAGGTACAGTACACGCTGCATGAAGACATGATGTGATGAGTGGCGACATCTCGTAGCTCGTGCTACAAAGGTAGAGCATAAACCCCACCGCCAGGCAGCTCATCCCCCGGATTTTAGCTTATCTGCCATCTTTTGTGCGTTCGCCCCGCTATTTGCGAGCGTCACAGCCGCCAACCCCGCATCCGCCAGCTCCATCGCCGGCCCCTTTCCCTTTTCCGCCGCCTTCCCTTCCTTCCCGCTCTTCCCTTCACCCCCTCCCCCCTTCTCAGCCTTATCCCCCAATAATAGTTTCTTGATCTTCGACCCTAGCCCCTTCTTCTCCTCACTCTCCCCTTCTTTCTTGTCCTCATCCCCATCCTTGCCCTTTCTCCCCTTGTCGTTCTCCAGGCCGGTGAGAGGCATCTTCCGCTTCCCCAACTCCTTCTTCAACACCTCCTTCTCCTTCTCCCGCTTTTTCTCCCATTTCTCAAGTTCCTCTTTCCCCTTCTTCTTGGCCTCGGCCCGCTGGCCCTTCTCCTCAGACTTTAGGCGTTTAAGTGTCTCGTCAGGTTTTTCGGATTTGCGTTTGCGGAGCTCGCGCACGACCCATGATGGTAGGTCTGCGCTCGAGCTTGAACCCCCGCCGGAGCCTGAGACAGTGGGCTTTGACTCGGAAGACCCTCTCTCCTCAGAGTCGTAAGCGCTCTTCAAGAAGTTGCCGAGTATAATGACGAAGAAGAAGAGTCCCAGGGCGAGGAGGAGGACCGCAGGCAGGAGGCGCGGTTTACGGGGGGTGTAGTATTGTGGGTATGCGTCGCGTAGGGCATTGAGGTGGCGGTGGGCGAGGGAGTGAATGCCGCGGGCTGCACAGGAGAAAGCGGGAAGGTTGCGGTACGGTCAGCACCAGGTGGGGTGGGAGGGGTGAAAAGAGGGGGGGCGTACTGTTGGGCACCACGACGGGCCGAAGGGGCTGTAGGACCGGAGGAGGCGGCGCGTGCACCCACCTCCCTATCCTCGCATCCCATATCCACTCCGGGACGGCCTTCACCTGCCCTGCAGCATGCCCGACCGGTCTCACTCCTTGTCCTCGATGTCCCACAGCTGCCGCCACACCCTTCCCGCCCCATCCCAACCCCCACGCTGCCAACCCCCCCTCTCCTTCAGTCGTCTCATGCCACCCATCCCCATCTTTCACCCACCTCCAAATCTGCCCGCCCGCATCCGGCCACACTCCGATGAGGAGCACTGCCCCGGCCGCCATGGTGACGAGCGCGGTGGTGGCGAAGAGCTCGTTGGTGGAGAAAGGGAGGGCGGAGGTGTCGGGAGGGCGGGCGCCGAGAGAGAAGAGGAGGAGGGGGATAGCAGGGAGGAGGATGAGGAGGATGAAGGGGCCCGGGAGTAGGGAGGGGGTGGGTACGAAGGGTGCCGGTTGGGGACGTGGAGGGACAGGAAGAGGAGGCGGGGCTTGCATCTTGGGCGGTTGGAGGGCTGGGCCGTGTCGTGTAGGCAAGCTACATCGACAGCATAAAGTCGGGTAAGTTGCCGCATTCGTCAGGGATCATCATCAGCATGACCACCAGTACGATCTCAAAGGATTGTTCTTCAAAGGTCAGCGCAAAAAGGAAGGTCAGGCCCATCCCCCCACTTGCCTCGCCGAAGCTGTTCCAGTATGACCCTATATGCATATCTCGTTGAGATGCCTCAACGCGTGAGCTGTCACCTATGCACACCTATGGAACCATGTATGATTGTTTGCGCGACGGGCCGCTGTGAGGCGGTCATCGGGTGAAATAAAGTATGTCTATTTGTTGAACTCTTGCCATCTTGCGAACGAGGGACGTCAGCTTCATAGGTGCAGGAGGAGCACCACTAGCAGCTTGAACTCACGCATCGCTCAATGCCCCGAACGCCCCGTTCGCCAACATCCTCTGCTCCACCGTCGTGTTCCCCACATTCAGCTGCAAACGCCACCCCCTCGTCAGCGCCCGTCACCCATTCCACATTTGTGTTGCAAGTGCTCACCTTATCCGGATGCAGCCTCGCAATCACCTTCATATACTTGATTTTGACCTGCTTGTCCGTCACCAGCTCATGCATCCCCACCTTGATTCCGCCCTTCATTATCTCATCCCACAGCACCGTGTCAAGGCTCGCAATTAGCGCGCGGAGGTTGGTTTCTTTCCCACCCTTCCACGCCGTGAGGCGCGCTTCGACAGCGTCCTTGTGCTGAAGGCGAGCTTCGTCCTCGGCCTCGAGCTGTTGCGCAGCGCGGCGCAGGTCGGCAACGGCCGCGGAGCGATCGACGTTTGCGGACTTGGACTTTGGCGGGGCGGGGGCGGGCGAGGGGCGCTTCGCCGTGGTGGCTGGTGCCGACGAGGAAGAACGCCCAGCCGTAGAAGCCACGGCAGACTTGGGCTGGGGAGCATCCCCACCCTCGATCATCTTCCTCGCCCTCCTCGCCCCCTCCACCGCCAATTTCTTCATGCCCCCCGCTCCCCCACCCAACACCGCCGCGTCAATCCCCATCACCCTCTCCCAATCCTCCAACGCGCTCTTCCACTTCTCCCCCATCTCCCACGCCTGCGCTCGCTTCAGTATCGCCTTCCCCAGCCCTTCCCCCAGGCGCACCTCCGCGTAATCCGCGGGAAGGGGGGTTTCCTTGCTGGGGTGGTACCCCAGCCCGACTAGGTTGATGACTGCGGTGCAGTCCGCCGCGGCAGAGGCGGAGTCGCCGAGTTTGAGGCGCGTGGCGGCGCGATTGTTGAACAACGGGATGAGGAGGAGATGACCCGCTGGGAGGGAGGAGATGGCGGAGGAGTAGGCGGACTCGGCTTCCGAGAAGCGTCCAAGCTTGAAGTGGTCGTTGCCCCTGGTTTTGTGCGTCGCAGAGGTTTGGAGCTGGGAAGGGGTGGCAGGGATGAGGGTGCGGGTGATGAGTGGAGCGGAAGGTTTTGGTGCGGGGCGGGAGATGGGTGCTGGGCGGGAGGAGGGGGCCGGACGGGCCGAAGGGCCAGAGCGTTTGGGGAGTTGGTCATCGCCCAAGAAGAGGTCGTGGTCTTGGGATCTCTGGCGAGACCCCCCGCCGTTCGTAGGCCTCTTGCCCTTGTCTGCTTGAGCCAACGCAGAGCCCTGCTGTGTACGGGGCCTACCCTGCCCAGCAGACTTTGACGGACCGGCCCTGTGCCCCGGTTCCTCCTCCTCATCATCACTGTCCTTGAACCCTCCCCTCATTCCCGCCTTCTCATCCCTCCACCCGGCCGCCTCGACCGCCTCGATCGCCTCGACATCTTGCATCCACCTTGGCCTCCCATCTTTCACCCTCCTCTCCCCCCTCTCCCCTCGATCACCCCTCTCACCGTCCCCTACGCCACCTGCCGCCGCCGCCGCCAGACTCGCCTCATATGCCTTCTTCTGCTCCTCATAAGCCTTCAGCGCCTTCTCCTTCCCCTGATTCCAGAATGACGTCGCCTTGCTAAACATATTTTGCCCGATCTCGGTCGCCTGTGCCAATATCCTCTCCGCCTCAGTCGCCTCGCGCTCCTTCTCCTCAGCTGAGCGAGCTTTGATGGCGTCCCGTGAGGGGCCGGCGCGGCGTCGGCGTCGACGCTCTCGCTCGGCGGCTTCGCGCTGGGCACGCTCGTGTGCGACGAGGTCGTCGTCGTCCTCAAGGAAGGCGTCTACTGCGCCCGGTCTAGAGCCGGAGCCGGAGCCGGAACCAGAGCCAGAGCCTTGCGCAGCGAGGAGGAGCTCGAGCGCAGCTTGGACGTCAAGACCCGTAGGAGTTTGGGCGAGGGCCTGGCGCGCCTGAGTTGGGGAAAAGCCCATCTCTACGATTTGGCCAACGATATGCGGGGGCGGGGAGGACGAGCGGGGCTGTGCGGAGGGCTTGGGTGCGTGGTGGGTGATGGGCTGAGAGATGGGGTGTACGTATGATAGTCAGCGGTGGCTCGTAATATACATGTTGCAGAGGACAACTACGCAGGATGGGTCTCACCTCTTCTCGTTGAGACTTGGACTGGGGCATAACAGGCTTCCCAAGCTCTCCCAGAATATCATCCTCCTCCTCCTCGACCTCGAGCTCCTGCCTCTCCCCAAAGTCAAAGTCTGACACGGGCGTCCGCATCCCCGAGCCATACGCATTCCCATCCCCGTTCCCGGGGGTACTCCCCCCACGACTCGAGCCGGCTGTGGCCACACGGCTCGTGCGGGATGGAACCGTGAGGCCATCAATGGTGGATTCAAGGGCATCAAAGTCGAATGGGTCAGGAGGTGGGGCTGGTGCTGGCATGTGGGACGGTGCGGGTGAAGGGGCTTGGGAGCGAGGCTGCGAGCCGGGTTGGGACGAGCGCTGCGAGGCGGGGAGCTGTACTCCAGCCGACCCAGAGAGGAGATCGTCCCCGTCGCCATGTACGTCGCCGCCACCGGCGTATTGGTCCCAGAAAGTACCTCTGCCGGAGGATGGCTTGTTCGGCGGAGGGTGGGACGCAAGGATCCCCGCGGCGGAGGGGGGGCGGGAACTCCTGCTGCTCGACGACGCGGTGGTGGTAGTGGTGGGACGTAAGAGCCCATCAAAGTCATCCCCCACTGCCCCACCCCGTGCACTGACTGTAGCCTTCGCAGCGTTCGTTTTCCCACTCCCACCTGTTCCATTCCCGAGGTTATCCCAAAACTCCCCCTCCGCCTCAAACCGCATCCTCTCCTCCTCGGCCTTACGCCGCTTCTCCTCCGCCAGCGCAGCCTGCTTCTCCGCCATCGTCATGCTCTTGCCTCCGCTAGGAGCGCCAGAGATGGCGAAGAGGCTGGAGAAGGCATCTCCTGCGGACGACGCCGGGGCGGACGCGGGCACAGGGAGAGGCGTGGAAGTGCCCGACCGGGGGTGTATGCGCTCAGCCCCCCCGGCTTGTGGAAGGCCCGGTTGAAGAGCGGCGATGCCCCGCTCCGGTAATGGTGCAGTGTCAGGCGTGAGGATAGGTGTGGACGAGCGGAGGGGCGTGGATGAGTAGTAATTTGGTTTGCCGGGGCCGGATGGCTGGGCTGAGAGAGAGAGGAAGTCAAAGGATGAGGGGGTGGTGGCTGTGGGAGGGGGTCTGGGGGACGTGCTATTGGATAGGGGCTTGGGGGGCTGGGAGGGGGAGGACCAATTGAGGTCCAGGAGGTCGTCCATCGTGTGGGCTGTGTTGTTCCAAAGTATATGTGTGAAGACGACTCGGTAAATAGCCAAGAGCCGACCTCCCCGCCCAGCAGCGCGACCGAGAGACTCCGCGCTGGGACGATTGTGATTTGTGGCGGATCTAGCAGCCACAACGACGAGACGGTGCATGCAGCGTGCCATGATATAACAGGATGTATGTCGTATGCAAGATATGGGCCCAGGAGACTCCCCCGTATGCATCCCCGTCCTCCTAACCCCCTCTTACTGCTTCCCCTCATCCCCGAAGAACACCACCCTGCAGTCCACCCCGTCAGCGTCCATCCTCCTCGCGATGACCCACACCAGGCGCAACTCACGTAACCGTGATATCATCCCTCATCCACCTCGACACCTTCCCCGTGAGACTCAGCAGCTCCCCCCGTGTCTTCTTATCTGCCCCAGCGAGCGAGTTCCTGATCAAGTGCGTCGCAGCGTTCGCATCGCCCTCGTACACCCACGCCTCTGCCGAGGGCTGTGGCAGGTCCTGCGCGGGGTAGGGCCGTTGCTCGGCAGGGAGGGGCGGAGCGAGCGGGAAAAGGTTTGGGAGCGCGATTTTGGGAATGTTGGAGTGGGAAGGGTGGGAGAGGTAGGAGGCGACAAGCAGGGTGGCTTCTTCTGATGTGATGCGGTCCCACACTTCGCGGCGGTCAAGGTGTTAGCATGACATGTCATAGCAGAGTGGAGCCCGGCAACACAGCAGCTTACATCCATCGGTGGCCATGACGATAAACTTGAGCTGCTCCCCTGTCTCAGGGTGGAGCTTGCGGTAAGTGACCTCGGGCCTGGCAGTCACATAAGGAGGGGTGAAGTTCCACGGCCTACCAGAGCGGGGCTTCTCCCCCTCCGTCTTGAACACGCTGGCGACGCTGCAGCATCACGACTGTTAGCTATAGTGCGAGACGTAGCGGCAAGTCATAGCCTACCGATAGGCCTGGTCGTTGGTCCACTTGTAGACGGCGTCGCCGAACGCTCGCGTGGGTTGCAAACCGCCTTGAACACGGCCGTTTCGAATCACTGTATCTCTCTCTGACGCCGGGTGCTCCCTCTTCATCCTGAGCGACGTGAATGGATTAGATCAAGCACCATCCCCGGCATAAGAGATCCAGACACACCTCTCCACCTCGCTCGGCGTCTCTCCCATCTGATCCTCCGTCAACACATCACACCGCCACTTCCCATCGGCACCCTGCCAGCCAGCAACCGCACGGCAGTCCCCCGCAAGCGCGACGTACAAGTCGTCACTCTTGGCGTCGACGACAGTGGTGATAGCACATGCACCTGATGCGGCCGGCTGGGCGAGCGCGACAAAGGTCTGTTGAGGGGTGGGGAGGGGCTGGCCGGTGGGGGAGGTGGTGGCGGGGGCGGGTCTGTTGAGGGTGTGGAGAAGACGGACGGGCGTTTGGCAAATGTTCTCGTCAAGATCGAGGTATCTACTCCAGAACATCAGCCTTGTCCAGTCCACACGTAACATAGCTACACGCACGCCTTCTGGATCGACGCCGCCACGTTCTCAGGCGTCCACACGTTACCCGCCCCAAGCCAGTACCACGGGCTCAGATATCTCTCCCACGCGTTCGCGTTGGGCACATACCCCGCCTGGAGAGAGGCGAGGGCCATCGACACAGTGGGGTGCAGGGTCTTTTCCAGGAGCTTGGAGGTGGCGTCCCCGGCGTGGCCATCGATGATCGAGAACAGCATCAGATCGTTCTTGCCGTCCACCCCGTCTCCACCCGCCGGCAAAGCGGCAGGCAGAGGCTGGGGCTCAGGCTGGCCTTGCCACCACGCCAGCCACCACCTCAATGCATCACCTGCCCTTCCGGAACTTGCCTCTGGGCTCGCAGGGTGCTTCCTCGGCACGATGTTACTCGCGAACCGATCTTCACACGGTTCGTTCGACCCCAGCCAATTGGTATCCCACCGCACCACCGGATTCCCCTTCCTCTCCACCGCTCTCTCTCCCGTCTCGTGCTCATGAAGCATCGCCTCTACCTCGGCATCAGTCTTTCTCGGGAACTCAAAGGCCTGCACTCCCCGCGAAGTCTGTATGTTGAGCTTGAAAGTCGGCTGCTTCGACGTGGGGAACAGCGCGCCGCCCAGGGGTGCTGAGGCGCCATCGGGGGAGGCAGAGGTAGAGTAGACAGCATAGGCGGAGGCGAGGAGTGCGACAGAGATGAAGGCTTTGGTTTTGAGGTAGGCCGGGGCGTTGGGTGGCTGGGTGCTGGCAGGACGGGCTTGGAGAGTGAGCCGGGCGAGCGGGGCGAGCGACGCGGGGCGGAGGGAGGGGCGGCCGAGGTGGGCGAAGAGGGGGGATATCTGCTGGCGCCTGAGCATCCTGGATCTGTGGGTGGGGATGCTAGTGGGCGGTACGGGGGGTACAGCTGTAGGAAATACGCTGTGGTAGATGGAGCGAATGAATATCCAGTACGTATAAGCTGGCAGAGAGAGAGAGAGCCAGAGAACGTCATCAATCGTCGCGGCTCCTCGCTTCCCTTCACGTCAACAATTGTGGGATTCCTGGGGCATCTTGGCTTTCATCGCATATGGCTATCAGCACAAGCGTACCAGACATATAGCTCACTCTGCGCAGGTAGAAGCTCCAAACACAGCCTACCCACGCGCACCATGGGTGCCCTCGCTTTCCTCTCGTTCACCCAGGGCATGGCCACCTTTGCACAGGTCCTCCTCGCCCTGCCCATGGCCCTCGACCTGCTCGGTATGTCGCTCTCTGCTATCGAGACCTGTCGGGGAAGGCTCACACCCCACTGACTTACAGGTCCCCCATCGTTTCTCCTCCTCTCCCTCCTCTTCACCCTGCACCACTTCTTCTACTCCACCCTCCGCCTCTTTCTCAAAAACACCCCGTTCGCGCCGCTCATCTCAATCCTCGCCTTCCTCTCCCCCTTCATCTCCTCCCTCCTTGTCCTCCTCACTATCTACTTCTACCTCTCACCACCCGCTCCTACATCCCCCACCGCCATTCTTCCATCTCTATCCCACTGGCTCGTCAACGTCCTCCCGTTTGCGTACGCCCAGACCCTCCGGTGGGTGTCCCCGCTGTTCACGCTCCTGGAGGGGATAAGCACGCTCCTTGTCGTGCAGGTTGCGGGGCGGGTGGGGAAAGGGTGGGCCGACGAGGAGGAGAAGGATGAGGGGGTAGAATGGAGGAGCCTTGTGGGGCTCGTGGTGGCCGCTCTTGTCTACTGTGCCGGGTTAGCGGGTGTGATCAAGGTGTGACCAGCTTCGTCTCGTTTCTCCTAACCGCAGATCTCGGGGAGCTAACGAGGAAGAACTGCCTGGCGAGTAGACCTTCCCGCCTTCATCAACGTCCTCGTTCCCGGCCTTCCTCCTCGGCGCCGCCCTGACGGCCGTGCTCTTCCTCTCGCTGATCGGGTTCTCGCTGCGGCGAACCAACGTTCTTGAGACGAGTCTCGTATTTGTCTACGTTGTGGTATGCCCAAGCCTCATCACTTTTTGGGGGGGATAGTAAGGCTAACATAATGGGGGTTTAGTACTCTGCGTGGCTATCTGGTGTGGAGGGCGAGATGGAGTGAGTCGCCCGCCCCTCATCGTTTTCCACACAGCCGCCCCGCTCTTGCTGATGCCCCGGTCTACACAGACCCCGCAACTTCGGCTCTTCCTGGCTCCCCTCCTCCTCCCCCCCTCCCCTACACACCCCCCTTCCCTCCCCCATCTCTTCGCCCTCCGTTTCCTCCCTTCTCTCCTACGCCCTCCACTCCCTCTTCCCTTCCTTCCTCGCCATCTCGCGCACGCTCCCACCGCACCTCCTCCTCTCCCTCATCTACAGAGTGACGGTGCTGCATATGGCGGTGCGAATCGTGCCGGATATAAGGAAGGCGAGTATGGGGTGGGATGATGGGATGGATGAAGGGGGGACAGAGAGGGGGTTCTGGGATGGAAGGAGCTTGGGAGAGGAGCCAGCGGTACGTCTCCTTTGGTGTTCGGCGATGGGTCCAGCGGATGGTACTGACAATTGGACTCTGGGCTTGTAGAACATGCGCATGACGACCGTGTTCCTCTCGTACCGCCGCGCTGTCCTCATAGCAGTGTACACCCACCTTCTCTGTACGTCCCTCTCCTACCTCCCCCTCCTCAGCCCTCGTCACCTGTGCCCACCCGCACCCTCCAGCTGCCACCCAGACGCTCACGCTGACACCTACCCCTATCCGTAGTGCTCGACGGCGGCTCGCAAACATGGTGGCGCTGGATCAACATCGCGTTCTTCCTCTCCGTTTGGAGCTTGGAGCTGCTACTGGATGCGGAGGGCGACGATACGGATAGCGTCACGCGGTGGAAGGTGGATTGAGCGGGTGTATGTCGGTGGGGGCAAGTGGTGGGGCATGGCATCAAAGTGCTGTGGCGATTATTGAAGCGAGCGGCTTCATCATAATATGCATATGCCAATGCCCATGAACGTCCGCATCTGGAGGAAGTCTGCTAATACCAAGTCTAAAGGCGCTTGTGTGTTTGACAGTCATACATGAAAGAACCAAGCTGAAGAAAAAATGCGATGCCATGCTAGATACCCCGAATACTTTACACCTTCCCAGCAGCCACCGCCGCCACCTCATCAACCTCCATGCTGCCCTCACGTTCACCCTCAGCCTTACCCCCACCCCCACCTCCCTTCTGCATGCTCTCCGACACCAGCTTCTTCGCCGCCTTCATACTCATCCTTGCCTCCGCCTTCGCATCCCTCTTCACCTCCTTCGCCCTCTCCCTGGCCAACTCCTTCCCCTTCCTCTTTCTCTGTGCCCTCTCCTTTCTGGCCTTCTCCTTCTCCTCGTGCGCCTCGCACCCCATCCCTTCCAGCCCCCCGCCCGTCCTCCCAGCCTGCACGAGCGCCTCTTCCTCAGTGTATCCACTCTCCACTGCGCGGATCACCCTGCAATGCGTAATGCAAGCGCGCGTGGGGCACCGACTCGCTGCTACGCCGTGGCACCCTTCGTGCACGCAGGGAATGATGGTGCTCCCTGCGGTGTGCCGCGCCGAGCGGGAGAAGAGGACTGTCCCGGGGATAGACGATGCGGGAGCCGTGGTGTTGGCAGCGCCGCTTGGGTCGGCCGGGGTATCGGGCCGGGAGGTAGAGGGGGAGGGATCACCAGAGACCATGTCTTCGTGCCCGCCAACCTCGGCGGAGACCGGTATCGCGCGGATCTGGGGCTGCGCAGCAAAGAGAGGAAGAGAACGGTAACCTGTGGCGGGGTCAATGGGGGGTGGGCGCCACGAGGGGCCTGCCTCTGTACGTGAGGGCTAATAAACAAGAAAGTTAGCTCGGTGATCAGAGAGTAGAAGAAGAGAAAGGTGGATTCACCTCGCACCGCCTATCAATTTCAGCCAGCAGCTCTCTAAAACCCTCGATATTATCGCTTGGGCAGGTCGCGATCCTAATCCGGAGGTTCTCGTCCGTGTCAAGCACGGGTTTCAGCATGCGGAAAAGATGCGCCTTGAGGGCTGAACCGGTGGTGGGGGTTTTGAGGGAGCTGACGATGTCCAGGTACCGGTTGGCAAGGATGGTGTAGGGCGGGTGAGCATGCGGGTGATCGCTTGGCATGAATATTGCGGGGTTTGCGAGGTTCCCCTATACCACCCTCGTTAGCCGGCGTCCCATACCTGATACCAGCAGCGCGGCAGGGCTTACCTCAGCAGTCATGACGCCATCACACCCCGTCACCTCCAGACACCGATCCACATCCTCCCTATACAAGATGTTCCCATTCGCGAACACTGGTATTTTGACCGCCTTCTTGACCTCGCGAATCATCTCCCAGTCTGCTAGGCCAGTGAATTGGCCCTTCATCTCACGCGTACGCCCGTGGCACGTGAGGATCTGCGCGCCGGCAGCTTCCATCATTTTGGCGTAGCGGATGGTCTTTTCGAGCTCGGGGAAGATGCGGAATTTGGCGGTGACTGGGATAGACAGGTTTTCGTGAAGGGTGGAGACTTTGGGTGAGGGGGGACGGGGGGCGGGGGAGGGAGAGAGGGAAGGAGAGCGTCAGTGTTGGAAAGGTGACGGGGCGGTGGCACGGTGAATGGATGCAACTTACTGAGCTTGTGAATGAGATCCCACTCGTCCTGAAGGAAACTTCCATAATGGCCTCTCTTTGCGATGCCCTGCGGGCAGCCACTGTATCTTGGCGTCAGCTGTTGTTATCCCAGTGGAGTTTGATTGAAGCTGGTTAACACGTACAAGTTAATATCGACGGCGTCACAGCGGTGTTCTACCTTTTTGGCAGCCGCTAGAAGAATGTCGGGGTCGTTCGCGCAGAACTACGCACAGTTGGGTCAGTACATATACTCATCGGCTACGACCCCGCGACTGACCTGCACGATCAACGGCCGGTCTCCGCCCTCAATCCCCACGACTGACTCCTCCGACCCCTCCTCGTCCAACGTCAGGCAGAACTGCCCGTCCCCATTCCTGCCCAGTTCGCCCTTGGCCTCGAGGAACACCTTGGCATGTATCATAGGCGTATAGCACACGTCGGCGCCACCGGGGTGGCGCGTAAGCACCTTGCCTTGTGGGGTGGTGATGGTGGTCGAGGGGCCAGCCATTGATGGCGGAAGGGGGGAGCGCGAGAGGAGGCGCCATGCCTGTGAGGAGCGTTTAGGTGTGCCTGCGTGTCTACGTATGAAGTGGGCTGGAAAACTCACGAGCTCGCTCTGGTCTACCATGGGCGCCACTACAAACTTGGGACTTCCAATCGATCGATAGAAATCATACCCCCCAAGCTTCTCCGACTTCTCCACCGTGCGCATCACCTTCACAGGCACTTCCTCCTCTGACTTCCCCTCCAGTTTTCTCAGATGTTCCGCCGCCATGAGGTGTTTTGCAGTTTCGAGTACAAGCGGGGTGCGAACGCAGTAGCGGAGATCGTGGACGGCTCGCGTGAAGGCAAGTGGTGCTGCCCGTGGGGCAGGTGCGAGGAGAGCTGCTCGAGTTGTGGCGCCGGAGGCGGCGCAGATGAAGAGCAGCGTGGTGGGTGATCGGGGTGCTTATAGCCTTGAGATCGTTGCTGTCTCGTAGCTATTGCTGTTGTGGATGTAGTCTCCTTTGATTATTTCTGTGCTCTCGCCGCTTATAGTATTGTTATATCTGAATTCTTGGAAAAACGGTGTGGAATAAAAATGATGCTAAGGCACCACTACTTGCTCCACCGGGCGCAAGCTTTTCTGCCTTCATCTTCGCGTCGCTCTTCGATCTGTAGCATTAGCAAGCCGGAGCACAGCGGAGAACAGCAGAGCACAGCAGAGAGCAAGCCAGAAGCTGCACGCACAACCACAGCACACTCGCACAATGCTCACCTCCTGCCTCTCGGCGTCTTCCTCCCTGCGTCCGCGCTTCCATGCCGTCACCTGCTACCTCTGCTCGTCCGTCCGGGCCTTCGCCTCGGCCACACCCAGGCTTGCAGCGCCCCCAGCGGCGTCGTGGCAGGTCGAAAAGTTCAGGCGGGCTGCAGAGGAAATACGGAGAGAGAGAGAAGAGGCAGGGAAGCTTAAGAAGCTTCAGGAAGTGGCAGAGAGGTTGGCGACAGGGCAAGCGGCGGGCCATGCAGCAGGGGGTGGGAAGGGAGAGAGGGGTGGAAGGCATGCAGTGGAGAGCGCGGGGAGCAGAGGTGGTGTAAGCTCTAAGGATAGCTCAGCTGAGCTTCCTGGAGTGCCCATTAACCTGTCGATTCCCTCCCCTTCCTCGAGTTCGCGAAAATTGTCTCGCCGGCCTCCACGCCCTCCCCCGCCTCCCAAGGCCCCCAGGTCCCGCGAACCCTACGATTTCCACTCCTCTTCCCCCTCCTGGAAACACTTCCCAAAACCAAACCACAGACGGTCCTCCTCCGTTGACATCCCCCCTCCTGACACCTACCTTTCCCTGTCCACCCCTCGCTCTCCACCCTCTTCCTCCTCCTCCACCCACCCCGAGGCTCCATCCGGCACCCACGCATGGCAGCCCACCAAAAAACTTACCTACTCCGCCATGGCCGGCATCCGCACTCTCTACTCCCTTGACCCTGAACAATACACCAAAGCTGCTCTCTCTGAGAAATTCGGTGTCTCGTACGAGGCCATCAGCCGAATAGTGAAGAGCAAGTTCAGGGAGAAACACGCGGGGGCGCATGAGAAGCTGTTGGCGGAGCTGGGGCTGGAAGATGTGGCAGGCGGGGGAGGGGGGAAGGCGAAGGTGAAACAGGATGTGAGAGGGAGGGTGAGGGGGAAGTGGAGGGGTGAGGGGGAGGTGGGGAGAGGGGATAAGAGGTTGCAGGGGACGAAGTGGGATATCGACCCGAGGACGAGCGAGACAAGCAGTCCGGTGCCGGCGCTGCTGAGAGCGTTTGGGAAGGGACAGCTGAAGTAGGGGTGTGGTAGCAATGAGAGGGTGGGGTGGGGCATGGGGCAAGGGGAGAGCGCTATGAAGTGTGCCCTATGACTTGCATGGCGTAAAGACAATCATCATCCACTACAACATGATTCATGGAACAACAACTCTCTATCAATAATGTATAGTATTCGGGCCTCGGATCTCTGACCGTTCACCTCACCTAGTAATTAAACCGACGGGAAGAGGCGGTCGTACTGAAAGCAGCTCTGTCAGGTCTTATGGTAGGGGCAAGGTCCTCGGGTGAATGCTCACCTTGATCCACTGGTCCAAGACCGACACCTCTCCGGCAACCTCTCTCGCCTCGACCCACACCCAGACCTACACATCGCTGTCAGCTCGATCTTGAGCAGCACGCCGATTCCAAGCCAGCAGACGCACCTTGATCATCGCCCAGATACTCCCCGTCGGCGTGGCCGAGATGGCCTCCATCGTGCTCATCTGCCTGCCGAGTTGCCTCAAAATCGGCAGCGCCGACTTGAACAGATCCATATCCGGATCAAGCTGCCTCCCGATCCCCTCCAACAACAAGATCGAGATAACAGTATTCACGAAATCCCCCTCCATCTTCACGTGGTGCTGCCTTACCGCCTTGAGCACGTCCGTGAGGATATCGCTGATCTTGATCTTGGCGAGCGAGAATGTCTTGCTCTTGACGCTCAGCACGATGTGCTGCATCTTGAGCGCAAACGTCTCCTCGTCCAGCGCGTACTCGGGCGTCCGGCACCGCTCAATCATAAGCTTGCCCGCCTTGTACCCGTCAAACTCGGCGACAGCCTGGAACAGGTCGAGGAAGTTGCGACGATTATTCTGGTCGAGCGACGTGACGAGCCCGGCGTCGATAAAGATCAGCTGGGGCTCGTAACCCTGCGAGGCGAGCTCATCGAGGCGCGCGAGCCAGGCGTCGCGGTCGTGCGAGATCGCAGCAAGCGAGTGCGTGAGCTCTTCGGATGAGTCGGAGGTGTGCGGGGGAGTGGTGGGATTGGGCGCGGAGGAGGATTTGCCGAGGCGGTGAAGGAGGGGAGCGAGGTAGTCGGTCGTGGTGGGCTTGTAGAAGCGGACCATGATGTTTCCACTGCAGATAATGTCAACTACACAATTTGATGCTTTTTGCCGTTAGACGACCCACGGGTGCAGATCTCCGTGCGTCCAGTTATCCAGCAAGAGCATTTCCTATCCTTCGGGTCAGAGTCTCCCACATTCTCCTTGAACGACCAACTCACCAAGAACGCGTCCAGCCCGATATTCGCGATCCGATGATCATACTGTCCCCCGCCATTCCTCAAGAAATACTTGAGCGGCAACGCATCCTCAAACTCTTCAATGAGCACATCCCACTTCTCCTCCCTCTCTGCCCCTTTCGTATCCTTCCCAAGCTTGATCGGCATCGGGAACGACACCCTCCTGCCCCTCCTCCTAAAGTTGCTCTCAAACTTGTCCAAATTGGACGCCTCCACCCGCAGATCGAGCTGCGAGTTCATCATTGCACCGAAAACGGCAACTTCATCGGGCAGAGAGAACCACTGCATCCCGGGAAAGGCGTTGACGATGTTGGCAAAGATGGACATGATGGCGATGTCGCGGCGGATGGTGTTTCGCGCCCGCGGGTGGATCACCTTGATAGCGACCGAGTTGGTGGTGGGCTGCAGGGCGTCAGGCCCGTCGACCTTGGCAGCGTGGAAGATCTCGGGCTTGAGCTTGGCTTTGTACACCTGCGTGGTTGTGGGATGATCAGCCTTAGTCTGAGCGAAATCACCATTCAAATGACCCCACCAACCTGTGCAATCGCCCCGCACCCGATTGGCGTCTCATCAAACTCCTCAAAGATCTCATCAAACTTGAGCCTGAACGCCTTCTCCATGACCAGTTTCGTGTGTGCCAAGGAATGCGGCTTGCCGTTCGAGTGCAGCTTGGACATCCTGTCGCACAGCTCGGCCGGGAAGAGGTCTGCGCGCGACGCCGCCCACTGCCCGAGTTTGATGAACGACGGCCCCGCTCTCTCCATCTGCTTCACCAAGAAGCCGTACCACCAGACCGCGCCCCAGCTCTCCTGTTCCTCAGCGTGGTGCTTGCCTGAGCGGCGGCGCCGTTCGGGCTGGCCGACGAGGAGCATGGGTGAAGTGACGATAACGGGGAGGAAGAGGAAGGCGAGCTGGAAGAAGCGGAAGAGGGTCGCCATGGGCTCGATTATGTAGAGATTGAGGAGGCCGAGGACTGTTATGGGCGGCTCGGAGGGCGAGCTCGCGACAAGGGTGGAAGGGGTCGACGGGGTGGTCTTCTCAGCTGGGTGGAGAGGGATAAAGTCGACGATGGAGTCGTTGTGCACGGGGCGGCGACGGTGCAGGTAGACCACAGCGCCGAGGCCCGCGCCGACGATCACGAAGGCGCGAAGAGGCCGAGGCTCGCTCGCGGCGCCACCCCCCGAAGCACCGCCGCTCGAACCGCCTCCAGTGTACTCTCTGGACGAGCCCACCAGTCCCCCGACCTGCCCATTCCCAGCTACCGCGCCGCCAGGCGCCAGGGTGCCAAACGAACGCCGCGTAGCGCTCTTCAGCTCCGCCCAGCCCTCATTGTCAAACATGAATGATGGTAGCCCCCCGCTCGCCTTTGGTGCGAGGCTCATCACGCTCTGCTCTGCCCGGCGCTTCACCTCCTCCCACACCGCATTCTTCAGCACCTCCCCGCGGATCTTGTTGAGTTCGTTGTCCAGTGTGAGCAAGTTTCGCCTCGCGGGTGAGGGCGCTTGCGCGTTCATCCGCCGCACGAGGTCGTTCAGCTGCTTGATGTTTTCTTGGTGAAACTTGAACTCGCGGGCCTCCCACGCCTCGTCCTGCGAGGGGATGGAGTGGAGCGGCGGGAGGGGAGAGAGGGAGGTGGTGGACATGACAGTGCGGACGAGATGGGTGGTGTAGGTTTGAAGGAGGGTGGAGCGAAAGGCGGCGAGGTTGTTGTCGAGCATGTTGAGGAGCTCGATCCATGGGGGGAGGGCTCCCTGGCGCTTAACGATGCGGTTCCTAAAGAGACGTCAGCTTTGGGATCAGGGTCGCGGGCACATTCTCCCTTACATGAGAAGCTCGCCAGAGTCTGTGGTCGTGAGTCAGTTGTGTGTCTACGGGAAGCTGGCCAGACGTACCAAGGTGGGGATTTCTAGCCTCTGGGTCTTTAGGGATAGGTTTGCCCTTGCCATTGGTGATTTTGAAGAAGCCGGCCTCTATGCAAGCCGTCAGTTGTTGACTCTAGAGTGTGTCTGGTGGGGGAGCGGCTCACCTCGTGCCCGCTGTCGGTATCGGCGTCAGCAATGACGTATGGTGATCGAGACAGACCAAGCTCACCTGGATCCGATCTTCAACCAAGCCGCCCCACGCCCTCATCCCGCTCGCACCGCCCTTCTGAGCACCAAGCACACTGCTCCCCCTCATCTGCCTGTTCCCCTTGAACGACTGTGCGCTCTCATCCACTCCATCCATATCATCGCCCCCGAGCTCCACCATATGTGCCCCATCCACCCCCAGCCCAAGCTTGTAATCCAAGGCCCCCTCCCTCGCCCTATCGAGCCTGCCGACTGTCTTTCCCGCTTTCCGCGCCTCCTTGACCCTCGCGCGCTGCTTGGCGTCCGCATTCGGCGGGAGCTGCAGCTCCATCAAGTTGGCGAGCGCGTCTCCGTCCGCGCGGGTCTTTATGAACTCGCCGTATTTGATCCGCGGGGTTTCTGCCGCCTGCTTCTCTCCCGTGTACGTCGAGTGCCACGGGCGATGCAGGTGCGGTGGGATCGACGTCCTGTGCGGACTGACGAGCTCGCCGTCCTCCCCGATCTTCATCTTTGTCGGTTCGGGCGGGGCGAAGGCGAGGCCCGGCCCAAGCCTGGGCTCCAGATTGAGTCCCTTCATCCACCCCTTGATCCGCTCGTCGGACGCGTTGTGCTTCACTCCGCCCTCGTTGCGCAGGGGCTTGTGAGCGTCCACGAGCATGCGCAGCACGGCGTCGGGCGTGGACTCGTCACCGTCCCAGATGGGGCCCTGCGTCTGCCGAAGATGGTCGCGGTTCGATGTGGAGGGGCCGTTGGAGCCAGTAGACGGGTGGGACTCTTCGGCGAGCGCATCCTGGAAGAGCTTGGCAGAGCCTGTAAGCGGCCGGCGTGCGTGCTGGGGGGAGTCCGCATCGGGGGTGAGAGAGGAGGGCGAAGGCGCCGATGAAGGGGCAGCGCTGGTGGAGGCGGCGGCTGCGCGAAGGATTGCTCCTGGGAACTGTCGGCCAGCGAGAGACGCGAGGGGGATCGCCCTGCGATGGAGAGGCAGCATGGCTGCTTGGGTATGGGTGCGCTGCGCCTGGAGTGGAGGGAGGCTTGGAGGGAAGAGAGAAGACGAGGGAGATGGGTAGACAGATAGGTGAGAGAGCCGGCCGGGGGTGAGGATCGGGCATCGGCTGTCGACAATCGATCCCGCTCTCGGCAGACCCTGGCGGAGCGAGATGTGGCACTCGCAGCATTCCTCTATTCCTCTTCTCACCACCGTACTCGACAGCGCATCGCCTGCCCACAGCGTGCATTCCAACGGGCCGCCCGCATGGCATTATTACAGATAATGTTACAGAGAAAGCTCCAACAAAAGGTGTAGGCAGCTTATCCCAAAGCAGCACTCTCCTCCCTCCTCTCTGCCCTCCTCGAATGGCTTTGCACCCCCAGCTACCACTCCCTACCCCTCAGAGCTTCTTCAGCACCTTCTTACTCGCCTTCATCCTCGCTAAATCGTGTGTTCAACCAGACGAGTCTCGCACATCAGCTCTGTCCCAGACCCAAGCAAGACACGATGCACACAGTTCCCCGCGGTGGGCACACATCACACACAACACGACTCACCCCAGCAGACAATCAACCCGCCCGCGATCTGCAAGCACCCGCTCAAGATGATCACGTACTTGAAGCTCGTTTTCCCGCTTGCGTCGTACAGCGCGCCGCCGATGGGTCCGCTGATTAGGTTGCCGGGGCCGTTGAACAGGAGGAGAAGGCTGCCCCGCGCGCGCGCGCAAGGAGAGTCGTGTCAGCGCAGGCAGGCGACCTAGCCTCGGACGCCATGGCGTTGGATGTCCGGGAAGGTGCACAAGAGACGGGGGGGGGGGGGGGGGGG
>JANBXI010000045.1:32404-136561 GCA_024271845.1 Cryptococcus sp. VH57_BW
CCCCCCCCCCCCCCCCCCCCCCCCCCCCCCCCCCCCCCCCCCCCCCCCCCCCCCCCCCCAGACTCACCCAACGTTTGTAGCGAGGTTTGACGGCCCGAAAAGCTGTACGATAATCTGCGGTATGATGCCCATGTACCCCGGCGCGACGAGCCCGAACATTATGGCAAACGCCAAGATGGACGCGAACGAGCTGGCGGTAAGCCAGAGCGCGAGCTGGACGACGCCAGAGAGGAGGAAGCAGAGGATGAAGGTGTTCATGGGGCCGAGGAGGTCGGCGACGAAGCCGATGATAGCGCGGCCGATGCAGACGCTGAAGCCGAGGAGGGTGACGGGGCTGTGTGGAGGGGCGGAGAGGGGCGAGGGGGGGGGGGGGGGGGGTCAGCGGGGGAGGGGAAGGAGGGGCCGGGAGTGGGAGGGCGGGGGAGGGGAGGGGGGCGGACTTACAGCGCGCGCATGATCGGACGCATTTCGGGGTAGTGAAGCTTTGTCCACTGTGCCGTAAAATTATAAGGCATCCTACCATAACAAAACATCAGCTCGACCCCCATCCCATCCCCATCCCCACTCCCATCCTCGCAGACGATGACGGACCCCACGTGCAAGACTCACGCATAGCCAGTACAAGAAACAACGAGCCCAATGACCAAGCTCCAGAACGCCGACGTCTTGACCACCGTCCAGTCCACCCAGGGGCCGCTGCCTGTGGCGCGGCCCTCGGGGGAGGTGGGGCGGGTCTTGACGAGGACGATGGAGACCAGCATGCAGGCGAGGTTGACGAATGACATGATACTGCTCTCGTCGCGTTGCCTCGTCATTAGCATTCGCCACCGCCACACCGCGCGCGCGCACGGGCCCACGCGCACACGCGCTACTCCACTCACATAAGCGTCTTCTTATACCCCAACGAGGTCAACAGCTGCCTGCATATCAGCGTACTCGTACCCCCGCCGATGCCCGCGCCACCTATGGCGATCCCGCTCGCGAGCCCGCGCTTGCGGTAGAACCACTGGGACGGGAGGGACATGAACAAGGGCATGGCCATGCCTTGGCCAACGCCCGTGATGAGGCCCTGGGTGATTATGGTTTGCCAGAGCTTGGTGGAGAACCCAGCGAGGAAGATGCCGAGCCAAGCGGTGAACGCAGACAGGTAGAGAACGAGCTGTGGGAGAGGGGGGGAGGATCTGAGCAAGGCGGGCGGTAAGAGCGGGGAGGAGAACTCACCTTGAAGCCGTATCGGTCGCCGTACCGCCCCGACATGAAAGCCGTGCAGTTCATCATCTAAGGAGTGCCCAGTAAGCGTCTGTTAGCGTGTCACTCTGCCTGAGAGTCTGGCGTCTAAAATGCAACTGACAAACGCGGCCAGCGTCCCCGCCAAGGAGAGGACAGACGTATCAGCGTCGATATATATGTTACTCAGGTAGTACTGAGCATGATGTCAGCCATGCACGCGACAGGTCTATCTTGTAAAGTCGGCTCACTTCCTGAAAAACCCCATAGTTCATCCCCCAGCCCATCGTACACCCCGCCAGCGTGGCACACGCCCCGAGAACGACCCACCCATACCCCCCATCGGGGTACTCGTGCGGCTCCTCTTCCTCGCCTCCCTCTACACCCTCTACGCGCTCTGCGGCACTCTTGTCATTCTCTTCGTCTCTCGGGTAGCCGTACCCCTCCTCTTTGTCTTCCCCGGGAGTGACCGCGAGCGTGTTGTGACTCGGCGTCGGCGACGACCCCCGCCGGGACTTTCTCTGCTCGCCACCGCACCGGCTCTCCGCAGGCGAGATCTCATCCTCCTCATGCTTGTGCGGATGTGGCGGCAGCACGACCACGGGCCTCCTCCTCGAGACTGTCGACCACCGCCTGAGCAAGCCCTTGCTCTTGTCGTCGACGACCTCACCGCGCTCTTCGCGCTCGGCGCGCTCCCTTGCCTCGCGCGCTTCATCGGCGTACCGCTCCGACCGCTGGGTCTCGATCCGCTTGAGGGGCCCACCCCCGCCCGCGGAGGCGGGGTCGAAGATGGACACGACGTCGGGGGCGGGGACGGGGGGCGGGTTGCCCGCCGGGTGGGTGTGGGCGTGCGGGTGGGAGGGGGAGGGGGAGGGGCCAGGGCCGGGGCTGGGGGAGGGGCCAGGGCCGGGGCTGGGGGAGGGGCCAGGGGCAGACATCGCGGTGGAGTGTGGAGGGAGGGGGGGGGGGTTGGGGGTGGTGCTACCGGGCTGGGGCTGGGGCTGGGAGCATGCGGGCCGGCTTTTACGGTCGACGTGCGTGTGGGGAGGATGTACGGTGGCAAGAGCGGGCCCTTGTCTGCGCCTGCCTTGCGTGACTCGCTCTTCCCCGCCCCCCCCCGCTCTGCCGGCTCGCTGAAAGAGCTCCCCCGCCATGCCCCCCCCCCCATGCTGCATGAAAAGTTGGCCCGAGATGCCGTCGGCCATCTCCGCCACCTGCCGAGCGTCTTTGCCGAACGGTCCGGTCCGACTCCGGCCACGACTCCGGCCACGTCACGCGACTGCTCGCCTTCGAATAGAGTGTGATCGTATAATGACTGAATGCATCGACACGACCGCAGCTGCCAGAAATAACTAGTGCATGAATGTATATACAACATACTCATGTACAACTCAGATGACATAGCCCTCTCTGCACCCTTACCGACGGGCCACACGATCGTCGATAACCCCCCGAGGAGATCGACCCCTTGCAAGTCATCGTTACACACCTTTATATAAGCTGATATTTGTTTTCGGACACGATCCTGGCAATGAGGCGTCGGGACCTGGACGAAGTCGCCGAGTTCTACGGCACGTCCCCAGACGAGGTGGCGAGTGACAAGCTCCTTGCGTACTATGTGTACCACCTCCGAATCACACGATTGTCGCTGGCACCCCGAGGAGGTGGTACACATAGTACGCCAGGAGCTTCTCGTTGGCGATCTCGTCTGTCTGGGGACGCGCCGTAGAGCTCGGTGACTTTGTTCAGGTCCCGACGCCTCATTGCCAGGATCGTGCCGATACTGGCCAGTTTCTGGAAAACAAATGATAAAGATGTGTAACGATGACTTGCAAGGTGTCGATAGCTTACTGTACGAAGGCGAGCGGGCAGGAGGTGTTCGGTCGACGGTGACGGGACCGGGACTAGGGCCATGCGGGCGGAAACACGGGCCGTGTTGACGACCTAACGACAAACGCCCAGTAGCCTTTAGTAAGTGGTGAAGCCAGAGAACGAAAGAGGGAGTCGCAGACTCACGACCGCCTTCATGTACACCTGACCGTGCGCCAGACCCTCAGCGTCCTTCTTGATCGCCGCCACAGTCTTCTCCACCGCCACTAGCCTCTTCTCCAGCTGGGCGTACTGGGACTTTGCGTCGGCCTTGGTCTGGAGGCCTGCGAGGGTGGCCGTGATGCCTGTGAGGGTGGCATTCATGGCTGCGCGCTCGGCCTCGAGTGGAGTGCAGGTGGAAGATTGGGTGGCATGTAGGAAGGAGGGAGTGAGTGGGGAGTGGGAGGAAGATGGAGTGGCATTGTGGTGTATATATATGCAGACGCTGTCGCGCGGGAGGGAGGGAGACAGGGCGTGGGGCATGCGTGGGGCTGGCGTGGGGCAGGCGGGGGGCAGGCGGGGCGGGGGGGGGGGGGGGGGGGGGGGGGGGGGGGGGGGGGGGGGGGGGGGGGGGGGGGGGGGGGGGGGGGGGGGGTGGCCNNNAGCCCCCCCCCCCCCCCCCCCCCCCCCCCCCCCCCCCCCCCCCCCCCCCCCCCCCCCCCCCCCCCCCCCCCCCCCCCCCCCCCCCCCCGCCCCGCCCCGCCCCGCCAGCACCATGGACGCCCTCCTAGCCTCCGCCGGCCGCCGGCCCCCGAAGGGCAAGGGCAGCCAACCGAAACAGCACCCCCGTGCGCCCCGTCCCTCCGCGCACCAGACCATCCCCGCGGCGCCGGCAAGCCCAACATCGACCCCGTCACGCGCGAGATAGCGCAGACAGATCGGCAAGCAGTGTGCTTCTTGACAAGATACGTGTCCCAGCACATCATTCGTGCACCTCGCAAGCTATATACAACAATGATCATGTACAGACACCTATCCCCTGACGTACCCGCTACTGACACGTCTCCTCCCTCCTACCCCCTCTCGTACAACAGCCTCCACTGTCGTACAAGCCGTTCCCGAGCGCGGTCGTCCAGAATCGTGTTTATTCCGGGGTATACCCGGTTGATCTCGTAGTACCCCGCCCGATCATACAGGTAGGCTTCAAACTCCTCGGGAGTGGCGGAGGAGTAGCCATTGATGATGCGGAGTTTCCGCATGGGAGACCTTGTCCTGTACAGCGCCTGGAGAGCCTGACAGGCAAGGCGCTGATCTTTGTCCCGGATCCTGCCGAGATCCTTGACTGCGAAGGAGGCAGGTATCAGTGTCCATCATCAGAGTGGGAACAGACAAAGAGAGTAACACCGCACGTCGGAGCGCCTCGTTCGCGCAAGCTTCCTCGTACTCGTAGCCCGTCCCCGCCCGTCTCCATCAAACCCGCCCCGATGGCTACAAATGATTGACTGTCAGAAAGTGCCATATTTCAAGAAATGTTGACTCACCAGCCAAGATCATCTCGCATGTCTCCGGGAACTCGATGCCAGCTCTCATGATGGCGACCTCGCGAGTCGCCCGCTTCACCTCCGCCTTCACCTCCTTTATTTCCGCCCTGACCTTTTCCAGACCCACCTTCGCATTCGCCTCCCCCTTCCCCATCTCCTCCTTTATTTTCGCCTCCCCCTTCTCCATCTCCTCCTTAATTTTCGCCTCCATTTCCTTCACCTCCGCCTTCGCCTTCACCGCATCCGCCTTCACCTGGCTTATCTCCTTCCTTACCTCCTGGCCCTCCAACCTCAGCTGCTCAATGCTGTCCATCATCCTCGCCAACTGACTCTCCACAGTCTCCGCCGAATTGGCCCCCATGGCCCCATCTCCCATGCGAGACCCCGATCTCTGCAATGTTTTTTCATAAGTGACATGGCGCAAGACTCAAGGACCAGTGTGTAGAGCTCACCGCCACCCTCAAGAAGTCATTCTCCTTGTGTTTGATCTCCACCCGCGCCTTCTTCCGACTGTACTGCCAGTCGAAGCTGGCGGGGTCACCGTCCCCAGTCTCGTCCTCGAGCTTCCTCGTGTTGCCCGGCGCATCCCGCACCGAGCGGAGGAACTCCTCGCTGTTGAGCGGGACCTCTGCGAGCGGCATCTTGAGAGGGACGACCCGCTCTGTGTACGAGCGGTGGGGCACGAAGAAGACATCGCGGGGGGTCATGGTGTTGCTGCGATTGGAGAGTGGGCGGAAGAATGAGTGGTATGTACGAATGCAGAAGTTGTTGGATGATAGCAGTCTGTGCCGAGCGGAGAGGCCAGCGGCTTACTCAGCTTTCTCACGGTCGCATAACTGTCTCGCCCTGGTAAGCCTCTGGGGAGCGGCAGAGAGAGGAGTGGAGGTGGAGGTGGAGGTGGGGGTGGGGGAGAGTGGGGGAAAACCTGTTGGCTGCGTCAGGTAGGTGTTGACGCGCCAAAGAGGCCCGTGCGCGGGGCTCCACCGGGACCCGCAGCTACTGACTGCTCTCCAAGACATCATCATCCATCCGCAAGCATACATGTATTCGACGCCATACGAGACTCACCAAAGCCAGGAAGGGGGGCTGGCCGGCATCGACCTGTCAGGACTTCACACGCTAACGAATGCGTGTTTAGTCCTCATATACAGCCTTGAGTCACGGTCGGTCAATAGTAAGAGTGAAGACAGGATGAATCGCCTCAATGAAGGTAAAAGTAAGGAAAGAAATGGATGTGCAGAACGGCTCAAGTATAGCAGTGTGGGAATCAGGACGTGCTTCATTATCACAGAATCTTTCTATCCTAGGATGATCCCATAATAGCGGCCGGATCATCAGGTCGTGCTGCCAAATATACCTACTGCATAAACGTATATACAACATAATCATGTACAACAGCAACGCTCTTCCCACCCTTCCCGATGAGGTCACACAATCGTCGCTGGCCCCCCGAGGAGGTGGTAGATATAGTAGGCCAGGAGCTTATCACTCGCCACCTCGTCTGGGGACGCGCCGTAGAACTCGGCGACTTTGTCCAGGTCCCGACGCCTCATTGCCAGGATCGTGTCGATACTGGCCAGTTTCTGGAAAACGAATGTCAGCTTATATAAAGGTGTGTAACGATGACTTGCAAGGTGTCGATAGCTTACTGTTCGGAGGCGGGCGGGCAAAAGCTGTCCCGTCGACGGTGACGGGACCGCGGCTAGGTCCATGCGGGCGGAGACACGGGCCGTGTTGACGACCTAACGACGAACGCCCAGTAGCATTCAGTAAGTGAGGGAGTCGCAGACTCATGACCGCCTTCGTGTACGCCTGCCCGTGCGCCAGACCCGCAGCGTCCTTCTTTATCGCCGCAACGTCCTTCTTCATCGCCGCAACGTCCTTCTTTATCGCCGTAACGTCCTTCTGTATCGCCGCAACGTCCTTCTTTATCGCTGCAACGTCCTTCTCCACCGCCGTCACATTCTTCTCCACCGCCACCAGCCTCTTCACCAGCTGGTCGTGCTGGGACTTCGCGTCGGCCTTTGTCTGGAGGCCTGCGAGGGTGGCATTCATGGCTGCGAGGGTGGTATTGATGGCATTCAATGCCGCCAGGAGGGGCGGGGAGACTACTTGGGGACCTTGAGGAGGGGCAGGGGCAGGTGCGGGGGCGGGGGCGGGAGCGGGGGCAGGGGGGGGAGGTGGGGGAAAGTCGTGATTATCTGTGGGGATGAGAAACATATGGGATGCGCGTTGGATTGAATAGTCAGGTGAATGAATGGTGGGTGTTGACGCGCCAAAAGGCCCGTACGCGGGATCCCGCGGGGCCCCGCAGCCACTGGGCACCGCTCGTGTCTTTCGAGCTCTCAGGTCGTGCTGCCAAATATACCTACTGCATAAACGTATATACAACATAATCATGTACAACAACAACGCTCTTCCCACCCTTCCCGATGAGGTCACACAATCGTCGCTGGCCCCCCGAGGAGGTGGTACACATAGTGCGCCAGGAGCTTATCACTCGCCACCTCGTCTGGGGACGCGCCGTAGAGCTCGGCGACTTCGTCCAAGTCCCGACGCCTCATTGCCAGGATCGTGTCGATACTGGCCAGTTTCTGGAAAACGAATGTCAGCTTATATAAAGGTGTGTAACGATGACTTGCAAGGTGTCGATAGCTTACTGTTCGGAGGCGGGCGGGCAAAAGCTGTCCCGTCGACGGTGACGGGACCGCGGCTAGGTCCATGCGGGCGGAGACACGGGCCGTGTTGACGACCTAACGACGAACGCCCAGTAGCATTCAGTGAGTGAGGGAGTCGCAGACTCATGACCGCCTTCGTGTACGCCTGCCCGTGCGCGAGACCCGCAACGTCCTTCTTTATCGCCGCAACGTCCTTCTTTATCGCCGCAACGTCCTTCTTTATCGCCGCCACATTCTTCTCCACCGCCACCACCCTCTTCTCCACCGCCACCACCCTCTTCTCCACCGCCACCACCCTCTTCACCAGCTGGTCGTGCTGGGACTTCGCGTCGGCCTTTGTCTGGAGGCCTGCGAGGGTGGCATTGATCGCATTCAATGCCGCCTCGAGGGGCGGGGAGAGTACTTGGGGACCTTGAGGAGGGGCAGGGGCAGGTGCGGGGGCGGGGGCGGGAGCGGGGGCAGGGGGGGGAGGTGGGGGAAAGTCGTGATTATCTGTGGGGATGAGAAACATATGGGATGCGCGTTGGATTGAATAGTCAGGTGAATGAATGGTGGGTGTTGACGCGCCAAAAGGCCCGTACGCGGGATCCCGCGGGGCCCCGCAGCCACTCGGCACCGCTCGTGGAGCTGTACTGCTCTCCAAGACATTCGTCTGCAAGCATACCCACCGACTACATCAGTTAGTCACAGGGGGGTAGCAGTATATCATATTCACGTTCAAGCGCGAGCTGGGGAACGCTATGTGATTATCCAGGTGCTCGATGCGAGGGACCAGGAGTGTGTGTACGAGGAGTCAATGCGTGGAGGAGGAAGCAAGGAAGAGGAATTCATACAGGGGAAGCAGCTCGCGGTGGTGAACAAGACCGGTGGCGGTCACGTACCTTCTGTAGATTGCCCCTCTCTCTCACGCTGAGAAGCAGATTCTACTGTCTGCGCTAAATCACGGTGAGTGCGCACTCTCGTCTGCTCCTCTGTATATGACATGCATGCACAATGCGGTGAGGTATCATCACAACGCCATCCGGCCAACAGGCAGTCGGTACCCCGGCAGCTCCCAGTACCTCCGCCGCACCCCTTTCCACACCTCCTCGCGCAGGCTGTCCGCGATCGGCACATCGTGCCACGCCACCTGCAGCCCCACGTCCTCGAGGTGCAGGTCGGCCAGCCCAGAGGCCACAGCGTAGATTGTCGGGTCTGCATTCCGTCAGCTTCCGGGCACGGGGTGCGAGTATGTGATAATGCAGCAGCTTACTGGTCGCGCCGAGGCCGTTCCAGAACGAGAAGCGGCCGTTCTCGGCCTCGAGAATATCGGGGATCACCTCGAAGAACGCCTTGAGGTCTGCACGCGGGTGTCAGCCCCCGAAACGGCCCTTCTACAGCCCATGCCTTCTACAGCCCATGCAAGGCACCCCGCCCCTCTGCCAGACTTACCCTCATACCCCTCAGCAAACGTATCCACAAAGATACCGTCAAATCCCATCCCGCCCGGCGTCCCGCTCAGCACCTCCCCGACCTTCTCTCCGTCCAGGAGCCAGTCCTGCCACCGCCCCTCGAGGATCCTTACGTTCGGCAGGAGGTGCACGCGCTGCTTTCGGAGGTGCGCGAGGACCTGCGGGTGGGCCTCGATGATGGTATGGTGCGACGGGCGGGGGTCGGTCGCTTGGAAGAGGCGGTCGATCTGCGGTTCCACCCACGGTCGGCGGTCCCACGGTCGTCAGCTTATGGGCCGTCGGTTCCGAAACACGCCCTCTAGAAGATATGAGACGCACGATGCCGAGGCCATAACCGACGTTGAGGATGGACATGCCGTCCCCGCCGAGTTGGGCATTCGGGTGACCTTCAGTCATGAGTCGAACGTGCTCGGCCACTGCACCACCCGTTCACTGTTAGCTGGTGCATCCTCGTCGATGCAGAATACACCGCTATGCGTCGTGACATACTCAACGGCTCTTCCCATCCCATCATGACTCTGCGCCCGGCAAAAAAGTCAGTCAGCAACACATATGGAGTGAGCACGGTGCGGTCTTGCGCATGATGACACGCCTCACCCGTTCCCGTCCGCATCCAGCACCCTCTCTTTCCCGTCGTCGCCCGTATCCCAGGTCAGCTTGCTCTGGAGGAAGACAAGGTTGTCGCCCGCGGAAGTCTTGTCCTCTGCGCGGAGCTTGATGTTGGTGGACGAGTCTGAGGCGGGGGAGGACGGGCCGGCGAGGGCGTGGTGCAGCATCTCTACCCGTGGTGTGAGACAAGGTCCAGCGCACGAGCAAGCACATCAGTTGAACGACGTACCCGACCTGATCCCCTCGTTCCTGATGACCTCCCACCCCTCTTGATCCCCCAATGACAGACACACCTCCCCCGCCGTCCTTCCCCACCGATCCACCGCATTCCAGACTGCCCCACCCGCCAACAGCACCCGCAAGACCTCGGGCTCGCGCCTCTCGGCAGCGTAGTGCAGGCACGACCACCCGAGGTCGTCGTCCTGGAACCAGGCGGGGGCGCCCTGCTCGAGGAGGGCGGAGAGCGCGGAGGGAGGAGAGATCTGGGAGGCCGCGAGCAGGCGGTGGGCGAGGGTGAGCAGGTGGGGGTCCAGGTGGGCAGAGTCCATCGCGGCGGTGGGGGTGTGGTCCATCGTGCGGGGGAGGGGGGCGTGTAGCGTGTAAGCGGGGAGAGAGACGCTGGGGCAGAGTGCAAAGTTGACAGCGAGACGAAGAGCGAAGAGCGAAGAGCGCGCCGAGCCTCTCTCTCGTCGACGTCGAGATTTTCGTGGTGCCGGTGCCTGGCTTCTCTCTTGTCTTGGTCTTTGAGCTCGCAGCGCACCCCTGGTATGGTATATACAGCATCCGGCCTGGCATACATCCAGACTCGCTCGTGAAAGATGCCTCGAGGACCGTCCCCCCGCCCGACAAAGAGGGCGCGGACAGACAATGCTGGCCAAGCCATCGCTCGTGCCCGTCCCGGCCCTTCCTCCAGTCCCGGGGCTGTCTCCACCACCGATAACAATGGCTCGAGCAGAGGCTCTTCACCGGAGGATCACACCGAGGGGGATGGAGATGGAGACGGAGATGAGGACGAAGGAGCTCGCGCCCGCTCTGCCCGCTCTGCGAGGGCCAAACGCGCATGGACGACCCGCCGTGTGCGCCGTGCAGCGGGGCTGAGTAGAGCCGAGGACTACATCCATATACCCGATCGTAAGCCCCCCCCCCCCCCTTCCCGCCTCTCACGTCCGCCCATCCCGTGCTAACTCGCCTCCCCCCCCCCCCCCCCCCCACCCCCTCACGCTCCCGGTACAGCACCCTCCCACCCCCCACCCCTCTCCACCCCGCTCCCAACGTCCGACCTCCTCCAGTCCATCCACCACCACGCTTCAAGCTTCTTCACGGCGCACGGGATGCTGGCCGAGCCAGCAAGGGGGGGAAGGAAGGTCGGGTGGGGGAGTCAGAAGCGGTTGGCGTTGATCCGGGATGCGGGAGTGGGCGCGGGTCGGGGTGAGAGTCGCGCAGACAGTCAGGCTGGGCGAGCATCGTCCCACCCGGAAGACGCCGACTTGGTGAACGCACACGGCGAGCTTGTACCCGCCGCCACTTCACCCCGAGGCCCCTCCCCCTCCCCCTCCCCCTCTCCTTCCCAAGCGGCTTCCCACGCGGTTTCCCAAGTCGACAACGGCGTTCAAAAGCGAGGTGCGCGGGGGAGTTACAAGCTCCGGGATATGTACCGGTCCATCCAGGGTGAGGGGCTCATGGCACTAGGTGAGGCATCCATCATTCATATAGCGTACTGCAACGGCGTGAGCTGACAGAGGGATGGGTGGGTTTCAGCCGTTCTGGTGCAGGAGCACGTGGTGAAGGAGCTGTTTGAGATGGGGTACCGGGTGAGGACGCCCGAGGAGGGCAGTGGAGGGGAGGAGGAGGGAGGGGCGAGTGCTTCGCTGAGCGGCGATGATGGCGAAGAGGGGGAAGAGAATGAGGAAGAATAAGAATAACTAGACACCAGTATTATACTTGACACCACATACACACTTGTACACCATACCCGCACGACCACCACCGCAGCCCTCCCGGGTCTGCACATTGTAAGTGTATGCATCCTGCACAATCTCGCGTGTGCACACGCGCACCCACCCACCCACCCACCCACACCTAAACCTCCTGCCCACTAACCACCTCATACCCGCCCTTCCCCCCATTCTCCCTTGCCCGTGCCCTGTTCATCGCCAGCTTCCGCCTGTACGCCCTCCACCCCTCTGGCGGAATCTCGTATAAAGCCGTATAGTCTACGTCTTGGTCTGGCAGCCAGAAATCTTTGCAGTTCTGTTACCCCGCCCCACTGTTATCAGCTCGCCCAGACAGACACATTACGATCCGGCTTGAAGCCCTCGACAGAAAGACAAACCTTGACAACCCCCATATCAAACGGATTCTGATCCCTCCCAGCCCTCTTCATCCCTCCCAGAGCCTGGCCCTGCGTGAATCGATCCAGCCCCAAGATCGTCATCAGCGGACCCGTCGCCGCTTTCCACACGTGCGAGCAGAAATGGCCGAGGCCGTGGCGATGGCCGTGCCCGCGGTCATGGCGGCATTGCGGGCCGTGGATGTGGCCGGGGCCTGCAGCGCCAGAGCCAGAGGTAGCGGGTGGGGGCAGGAGGGCATTCCCCTCCGGTCCGGCTAGGTCGCTGGGCGCGTCCCCCGCGGCGTCTCCCCCCGCGCCGACCATGCTCACCCCCGCGCCGACCACCCCAGCGTGCTTCATCGCCCCGCTCTGATCTCGCAGGCTCTGCCCCCCGCGGCCGCCCATAAACCCGTACCGCCCCAGGTTGGAGACTTCGAACGTGGTCATCTGGCGGGCGACCTGCCACAGGTGCGAGAGGGCGAGAATGAGGGTCCATGTGAGTTGGGCGGTGGACCAGAGGGCGGTGGCGAGGAGGAAGGCGTCGTACGAGCCCGCGCGGCAGAGGGTGGAGGAGAGGTCACAGATGGAGAGGCCAGGCGAGGGGGTGGGGGTGTACTCGGGGGCGTTCTCGAGGATATCTGGGTGGGTCGGTGAGCAAGACTGACAGACGATGGATGAGATGGATCGCTCACATGCTATAGTCAGTTTGTCAAATGATGCTATCCCTATAATCAAAAAGATCACAAAGAGCAAGAAAGCGCGGTGGTTCTTGGCCCCGACTGTCGAACCCAATCAGCGAATATTCGCACATACTCTCGCGACACTGCTCACCACAGTTCCAGACCCAAGGACAGTGGCTTCGATCCAACATCAGCTCCATCTCAAACCGCAGCTCGAACCGCACTCACTGGTCGAATTTAGCTACACAGCGTTTACACGTCCTACAATGCTTCGACCTCAACGGCTTTTTTGCCTGCTCGCCCTCGTCAGCCACACCAGTTTCGTAGACGGACCACCCTCACCCGGTGAGAAGCTCACCATGCACATGATACAGAAATTCGTCCCATTCAGCCGCCCAGCATCCACCAGCTCCTCCAGCGTCTACGTACACGCCTTGGACGTCAGCTATGCCTCTGGAGAGAATTAGCAGACTCAGACCCACGGCTTTTATATCCCCGTCATTCTCCCCCTTGGGCACGAACCCCGGATCGGTGGTGATCGCTCTCCAGAGGTTGAATGCACAGGCGACAGTAGCGAGAAGGCATCCCACGAGGGCAAAGGCGTGGCCTGGTGTACCTGCGCTCTGCGTCAGCTTGCCTTGCCAAAGTGGGAGAATGGTGGCCGAGGGGGGACATACCAACGGCAAACCTGGTGATCCAGCAGTAGCTGAACCAGATGATACTCGAAATGATGATTGCCACAAAGTAGTTTGACGCTGATACTTTATCGTCATCGCGGATATGTCCCAGGAGTACGTTCACCACGACCTGAACGCCATACCCAATAGCCATGGACGTCAGCTGTATTCAGGTCATAGGACAGTTGCAGCGTACATATTGCATTCCAAAGAATTCGGCGAAAGCCAGTGGCAGGCTGGTGTATATCGGCAGGAGGTCGAATGTCTTGAAGACTGCTCCAAGCGTGATAACAGGGAGGACGAAGAGTGCCAGCGTCGTATTCCGCTGTGTACTGGGTCAGCACATAGCCAGTCTCGGGTGGACCTCCTCCATATACACACCTTGCTTAGTCTCCCCTGCAACCTCACCCCCTCCGTCGTCCACCCCGCCTCCTCCAGCCCTTTCTTGAACGGCACACTGCCCTTCAACTCATCCGCCATATCCCGCGGTGTCTTGCCCGTTTCTTCCTTGGCATCAAGACTCGCGCCTGCCTCGATCAGGTGCTTGATGGAGACCTTGTTGCCCTTGACGGCAGCCCAGTGGAGGGGGGTCATGCCAGCGTTGTCGGATGTGTTGACCGAGGCGCCGTGGCGGATGAGGAGGTCGACGGAGAGGGCGTCGCCTGGGGAGCGTCAGTCATTTTCAGGCCTCTGCCAGTGGTGGTAGAGGTCCCACCTTGGTAAGCTGCCCACATGAGGGCAGTGTGCCCGTCAGTGTCTTTCTCGTCAATCGCAACAGGCTGATGGAGCTGCACTCCGTCTCGTCAGCTCACGCGCCCAGCCCTATGCGGCGATATCCAAAGCCCACCATGTAGAGCAGCGGCATGACAGCACTCGAGTGCGTGATCAGATGGAGGGTGTTGAATCCCTGAGAATCATGGATGTTGGGATCTGCACCTCTGCTCAGCAGAAGGTGCACAACATAGAGATGCCCGTTCCTACACCCAGGTCAGCGCTTGGTCCACATCCCAAGGGACATTCACGCCAAGCACAACTCACCTCGCAGCCCACTGCAAAGGCGTAGCCCTCAGTTCCCCTCCTATCGCATCCACATCCGCCCCGTTGTCCAGCAACCACCGACATGTCCCCATATGCGCGTTGATTGCCGCCCAGTGTAACGGCGTGACATCCTGGCTGTCCCGCGCCGAGAGGTCGGTCGTGGGGTTTTCTCGGAGAAGGGCAGCAAGGGAGCTGGTATCGCCCCGCTGAGCGAGGGCATGTATGCTCATCTGAAAACGCGGTATCAGCGGGTGGGTCCGTCCACGGCGTGAGGCAGGGCCAGGCTGCGACCTACGTCGTTGTATGTCGGCGAGTCGCGGATGGTCTCGTGTCCGACTTCTGCGCTGTCCCGCTCTCTCTCTGCACTTAGGGTATTGCCTTCCGGGACGCCTCCCTCAGAGAGTACTGTTGCCTGTTCCAGAACAGCCCGCTTGGAGTCGGGGCTGCCTGGGGCCGGCCGGGGATCGAGTAGGGAGGGTGAGGTTGCTGCCATCGCTGACAAAGGTGTGCAGGGGGCGGGAGCTCGTTGGGAGGGGCAGGGGGGTTGCGGAGTGGGCCAAGTACGGACAGGGTACCCGGGAACGTGTGCTGGGGGACAAGGTTGTGAAGTAGGGGTCTTTGAATTGAGTAAGAACCAAGTTGACAAGGGATGAACTTTGCACTCATGGAGGCTGTGTGCCGAGGCCGCGTTGCGTTGCGTCTCACGTGGAGGTGGCGAATTAATTCACGCGCGCTCGAGCTGGGAGACACGCTGTAGCCCGTACGGCGGGGAAACACCCACGGCTCACTCGCTACAGGCCTGCAGATATGCATGGAGCATACCCGTGCTCGTCCAGACCCCAGCAGAAAGTACAACAGTATACACGGAAAGCCTAACGACCAAAGAATACACAATGCAATGCGCGTCATACCGCCTCCTCTCCGCCCCCGTCCACCTCCATGCTATCATCGTCCCCCACGTCCGCCTCCCCAGAGAGATCGCCCCTCGGCTCCACCCGCAGACGCCCACCTTCTGGTACAAGCCCAGGTTGGACAGTCGCGACGGGTGCCCGGTCTGTCGTCGTGGGCAGCTGATCGGGTTCCCGGTCCTCGGTTTCTGGTATCACGAGTCAGCTCTTGCCATGTCCGTGTCCATGGAGTGGAAGCTCACCCCAGGGTCTCCGGTCCATGGGGCACTGCTGCTTGGAGGAGTCTGTATCGAGCCATTTGAGGAGACAATGCATGTGGAAGACGTGGGTACACCGTCCCCAGACTGTCGTTGGAGTTGCGACGGGCATGGCGAGAAGGAAGGGGTGGCAGATGGGATGGAACGGTCCACGCGTAGGTCAGCACTCTCGTTCTCACACCACTAGCGTCCGCACTCACTCAGTGGACAGTCGTCCCCCGGCACATGGCATGCAGGACATGTACTCTCAAATGCCGCCTGACAGATCCCACAGACATCATCGTCCTCATCGTCATCGTCGTCGTCATCGTCCCCGCCCGCCTTGGCGTAGCGGTAGAGATTGTGGGGCTCGTCTTTGTTGGTGTTCCACTTCCAGTAGGCGACGGCGTTGTACGAGTTGACCTCGAGCTTCATGGTGGCGGTCGGGGTGGGTGAGAGTTGTTGAGGAGAGGAGAGGAGTGGAAGGACGCGTCAACAAGAAAACGGTGACGAGTTGAGGTGACGTGCCTTAGCTTGCTCGCTGCTTTCTTCGCAAGTCCACCATCCGATCCGCCTTCTGGCTTTCATCGTCTGTCTCTATCGACCCGCCTATTCTACAGTCCAGCCCGCTGCACGCAGTCATGGGATACACAGCGTAAGCCGCACATCGCCTATCAGAGTCTCTGAAACAGCGCCTGTTGACGCCCACCCACAGCCAGCTCCAATGGACATTCACCCCCCCCGCGGGCAAGCCCGCCTCCCTCCCCGACCTCATCTGTCTCCGGATCCTCGAGCGATACGGCGTCAGTCTCCCCCTTCCCCATGATATCTTCCCAGTCCACACCGCTAACGCTCACCTTTTCTCAAAGCTCCACGTCCCCTCAAAACACGGCCTCCAACTCCGCACCTACCGCGCCTCCTTTCCCTCCTCCTCTGCCTCGGACGCCCCCCCATCGGAACACACCACCCGCTTCCTCACAGTGATCAATACTCTCCCTTCCCAGAACATTGCTGGTCAGCCTAATGACCTCATATCAGCAGCTGGAAAGGACGATATGGGGTATATCTTTTTGGATGATCGGCCCGGGGGGAGAGCGCCGCAAGAGGGTGGGACGCTGCCTGAAGGTACATCAGGCGGTGGCACCACCGCCCTCAACGGGCAGGACGAGATGAAGCTCAATACCGAGCTGAGAGAAAACGGAGAAGACGCAGCAGGCAAAGCCGAGGCGAAGCGGTATCAGTGTATCGCTGCCAGGCCAGCGTCGGCGGTCGCGCCAATGCTGCAGTCGCTCTTGAGCCCGTTCGTCATGGGCGTGAGCAAGGCTGCTCGTGCTGTAAGTATCTTGTCACCCCCCTCACCCTATCCATCGTCTTGGAACTGACAATTGATTCTGTATTATCACGGTGTATTCAGTTGGCATCCCAGACATCCTCCACCCCCGTGCCGACCCCCCTCCCCGGCACATCCCTCATACTAACAGTCATCACGTTCCCACTCCCTGCCGCCCCCCATCCACCGATCATCTTCCGCGCTTTCATCCTTCCCAACCAACACGCCCAGAGCATCTTCCTCGAGGCCGAGTATGCTGGACCCACTCCAGACAAGGAGGGCGGGGAACGCGGCGAAGAACAAGTCGAGCGCGAGGTGAAGGAGTTCCTCGAGGGGTGCCTGCTAGAAGGTCTCGGAGAGAGGAAGTGGATCAACTGCGTGCCAGAGGGGGACGAGGGGCTAAAAGGGGCCGCAGGATGGGAAGGGGTGGAGCGGAATAAGAGGGCAGTTTGCTCATTGGCTAGGACGCTGCGAGAGAGTGGGTATATATAGTGGATATGACTGGGTGATGTAACATGCGGTCTAATTGGTAGCTCATGTCGTGGGCACACACATATAAAAGAGTCCCTTGAGCCTAGATGGCGGTGGCATTCCCGTAGACAGTCCCATCCAGCCCCCGTGCGACCAACGCAAACTCATGCAGCGCCTCGCGCATTTTTCGTGTAGTTCGTGATCTGCGTGGGGAAAGGAGCACAATCATGTCAGCTGCTAGGTCTGTCTGGTGACGATAATATAGCTGCGACGTACCTAAGGATCGCCTCCTTGAGCTTCTTCTTGACCTCTCCCGTCGCTCGCCGATCAGGGAACCCATCCTGTACCCCCTTCTCATCAGATCCCGATCGTTTTTTCCACCTCTAGGAGTAATGAACCCGAAACAGGCAACTCACAACCATCAAAACCCCCTCCAACCAGCCCGCCATCAGATCCCCGCTCACGCGCGTCACCAGACCCGCGAGCAGCTCCGCCATATTAGGAATGACTGACCGCGGGCCTTCACTGCCTGAAGACAATAAGATTGCGCGGAGGAGTAAAGGGCCGAATTGGAAGAGGAGTGGGTCGGCGAGTGGCTCCAGTGGGGAGGGAAATCGGGTCTTGGAGAGAAAGGCGATCTGAGAGAGACATAGAAGGGGGTCAGCACGGTCGTGCATGCGGGGTAGTACCGATGACCATAGTCAGTACCCACGAAGAATTGGGCGCAGGAGATGATGGAGAATCGTTCCTGCATTCCGAGGCCCATCAACGCCAGCGAGATGTAAACTTCCACTTGCTGGGGCTGAAGCCGAAGAAGCACGCCCGGGTATCTCTCCGCAAACTGCCCCCTCCCTTCGTCAGCCTCCATACATCACTCACAATGAAGGATGATAGCCTGACTCACGGCAGAACAGAACTTGAACCACCCCTCCGTGATGTCCGGATGCTCTTTCATCCCATCACCCTCAAACACCCTCCCCGCCACACCCACCAGCCTCCCGCCTACCTCCCCAACCACCCTCCACCTTTCCTGGTCTTGTCGCTCCTTCTCCTGCTCATCAGATTGGGATACCTCGTTCCGCTTAGAGAGGAAGGATGGGAGGGAGCTGACGCCGAGTAAGAGGGTGGATGCGAGGTTGAACCAGAGAGCGGAGGGGGAACGCTCGCATGCGAGGGTGACGAGGGTGAGGAGTGGCAGGGATGGCAGGGAGATGAGGGTCGGTGGGGAAGAGGTGGCGTGTTTGACCAGGGCAGAGATCGCCTGGTTTTAACACTTTTAGTCAGCATCAAGTCAGACAGTTGTGACGTTACTCATGACACACTTCTGCCACTTCCGCATCTCCATTCCAAACCTGCACGACCCCCTCCACAGCACCAAACACCCTCTCCCTCAACGCCACCATCCTAGGATGCTCCCTTACGAGCTTTACAGCATTCTCATCATCGTCATCCTCTGCTATCTCGAATAAATCGTCCATGGGCGAGAGACCCTTAAAGCATGCGGTGAGGGATGTGACGGTCTGGACGAGGAGCGGCTGTGCGTCAATGGGGTTGGAGCGGGCAGCGGAAACCGCGGTGTTGATGCGTTCAATGATGGGGGAGACGATTCCCTGCAGGTTTAATAGGGTGTGAGCCGATGCAAGATGCTGTTTGATGCAGCTTACCTCGACAGGGCCGAGAGCATCCGGGGGATGCAATGCTTGGATAACACTAGTGATAGCCTGAATCACCTTACTCTGCTCCTCATCCTACATCCGCGGGTCAGCACATTCTTCCTTACACTTACATTCCCAGGTCAACTGACCCCTAGATCCCCAATCTTCCCATGCAGCTCCGAGAACGCCCCGATATGCTCCACAAGTTTCTTCCTGCACATATCGCACAGCGCCTTGAGCGCGTCCGCCGCCGACCGAGAAATAACGGACGACGACGTGAGTGATGGGACGAGGTACGACAGCACGGGGAGGAGGTGCGTAGGGTGAAATTTGAACCATTCTTCGTAGGACTCTACAGAGCTGTCAGTATCTCCTTACTTTGGAACGAGTTTGGGGGTACTTGCGGATCAGGCAGACCACAGTAAGCCGTAATCTTTCTTCCCCAACACCCCCAAGAGGCCGCTGTGACAACAGCCCAAGCACCTGCTCCCCGAACAGGATCGGCAAGCTTTGGTCCTCCCCGAGCGGTACCGCTTCGGAGGAGTACCGAATACAGTGCAGCGTCGCCTCGACGTCCTGTGGTTTGAATGTCAGTCAGCCCCGTGTCTGGAGAGGTGGTAAAAGGCTGGGAGAGCCCACCTGCCATGGCGCGCCAGACTGAACTTGCTGCGCCGCCGTGTCTGTAAGGCTCTTGAGCATCTCCTCTCTCAGCACATAGTACCTGTTGTCCTGCCCGTCAGCGCTCCGCCGCCCACCTCATATGCTCCAGACATCCCAGCTCACCCTCCGACAATCACCTCCCCCGCATCCCTCCTCCACGACTCGAAGGCCTCCCTGTCATCTTTATCCAGACCGCCCAGCGACCCACTGGCGTCGCCTTGCCCGGGCCAGCGCACCTTATGCCGCGTGACGTTCACTAGCTCGCGGAAGAATTGTTTTGCGACGGCCCAGTCCTCGGAGGTTTCGTGTGGGGCTTGGAAGTGTTCCGAGTCCATGAGGGATTCTTGGAGAAGGGGGTAGATGGGGAGTGTGAGCTAAGGAGAGCAGAGTTTAGGGGTCAGCGAGGGATTAACAGACACGGCCATGCCAGACAACGTACTTCGCTGATGTTCTCCTCAACGCCGGCGACACCCTGCCACCCGGTAATTCGGAGTACACCCCCCAAGAACGCCTGCACCTCGCTCTCCTTCAGCCGAGCTACGAGCCACTCTGAAGAGTGTTCTGTCAGAGCGGCTAGGAGCTTTGCGAAAGCGATCGTCTCGTCAGATGGTTCTATGTAGCATACACGCATTAGCGTCGCACGCTACGCGGTGGTGAAGCACAATGACTCGAAGTACCTTCGTCATTAGAGCTGATCAACCCTTGGCCGACGGGGCCGATAGCCCACGCCAACAATGGCTCCGTCAGGATCTTGGTGCCCTTCCCAAACTTGAAGATACTCTCCGTGAGCACTTCCACGACCGCCGAGCAGGCTGCAGGGAGGGGTAGGATATTGTAAAGCACAGGCAGGAGTGCGGAAAGCTCGCTAAATGAACACATGATTGTTAAGTTCTGTTATAATGGTACAGCGGTAAGCACAACGGCTCACTCTGCTCCGAGACCATAGTCGATCCAGCTCTCGGCACAGCGGCATGCCGCTTCAGCCTCGATGAGCCTCTCCTGTTGGTTGGTAGAGCCGCCCCCATTCATGGCGTCTGTGATAGTGCTGATGATTGCTGGGAGATCTTTCTCGATGTGTCTCCGCAGTGCCGCGCTGCAGGCAGGAGGAGTCAGCTAGGGCTCTGACGGAGAGACGGTACATATAGTTGGGCACAGGACCCACCGTCTCTGGTCTGCCACCGCTGCTCTTCCAATCTCCTCCACGCATATAGCACACCACTCCAGCCCCAATAGCCTCATCTTATGCCGCTGCTTCTGGCCGTCATTGCCGGGGGCCATCCCCAACCCCGAGGGCTGATCCAGCCCCGGAGTCGAGTAGCCAGATGAAGGAAGCGAGGGTGGGAGAGGTAGGGAGGACGCAGTGGACAAGTGGATAGTTTGGAGCACAGTGAGGACAGGGTGGGGAAATTCGGTAAATGAGAGACGGATGAGGAGGGAGGCCAGCTGTAGGAGGGGTTAGCTGATAACCATGATGCCCAGGCTCTAGATAACCACTTACAGAGCCAAAGATCTTACGGACTACCACAGCATTTCCGGGCTGGTATGAGTGTGGGTTGGAAGGGCTGATAGCCCCCGAAAGGGTATTGAGGAGAAGGGAGAGCAGCGCAGTGTGCAGGTCGTCCGGCAAGGTCTCCCTGTTGGCGAGATACGATGAGCTGGGCTCGGCTCAAGCCATAGCTATAGACTATTCGGACCCACCAGTCACGAGAGATCTTGACCTGAGCTGTATGCGCCCCAAAAAACCTCACATTCGCATCCTGTACACATTATGTGAGCTCATGCAGCTGCGTTGCCGCTCGCGGAAATGTCAAGAACAACGCAACGCACCTCATGCCCTGTCAGCCCCGCAATCAGACCCCAAGCCTCCTGAGTCGCCTGAATTTTTTGCAGCTCGCTCTGGAGGTACTTGGCCTGCCCTGGGTTTGAAGAGGTCGAGGGATCGAAGAGTAGAAGGATGGTCTGCCAGTCGCACAAGAAGTTTAGCATGGCTCACTTAACTGACCCGGAGAACGGACGTATGTACCTGCGCGACTTGCTGGAGGTCGGACGGGGGCAGAACGGGAAACGACAGGTGGCTTTGGGGAGTAGGCTCCTCATCCATTGTGAGAGCGGCCCCTTGGTCCATGCTGACAACTTGGTGAGACGTCGGTCTCGAGCTTGTGACTAGTTGTAGTTGTGCCAACAGTTCAACAACTGACGCGGGCCAAACGACCAGAAGGGCGCGACTGGCGGAGATCATACAATGTCCGTGGTCAATAACAGCGACGTCGGGTTCCTCACTGAACACATCTCATCTCATATTCAGAGTACTCTTCACACCAGAGCTCACTGCTCAGAAAAAGTGCCCGGAGGATACGCAGAGACCTTTGCGTCATGGACTCCCCGAACAAGACACCGTTAGAAGAACAGGGGCAGCCGGTAGCATCTTCGTCGCGTCGTAAGTCAAATGTCCATCTGAACGCTTGGAGGTGTCTTCTACGTCGTGTCTTGACGTGATCGCCCTGTGCGCCGGTATTGACCACCAACATTGACATATAGAACCTTACAATGAGGGCGCTGGGGATGTGTGCCTCTCACCTGTTTCACCAGGGAGGAAGCGGCCGAAGCTGGAGGAGCTTCCCATGGAAGAGAAACCGTCGTCAAATGGCATGTCGATCAAGCGGCGGTTGGTGCGGCCAAAGAAGATACGGCGGCCAGGTGATGCTTCTGGATCCAGCCCACCGCCCTCTACGACATCCAAAGCAGAAACTCCGCAAGAACCATCTCCACCGATACCCCAATCCCATTCATCACCGCCCCAGTCTTCCCGGCCGTCCCGCGCTCCCTCTCCTTCGTTACTCCAGCCCGACCGCCCCCTCCCTCCACCTCCCCGCTCGAGACTCGCCCCGCCCAGATCTGCCCATCCCCCACTCGTATCATGCCGTACAGTGTACAACTACACCCGCTTGAACCACATCGAGGAAGGCACGTACGGCGTCGTATTTCGGGCGCGCTGCAACGACACAAACGAGATATACGCATTGAAGAAGTTGAAGCTGGAGGAGGAGAAGCAGGGATTCCCGATCACTAGTTTGAGGGAGGTGATGGCATTGATGATTGCGGGTGGGCATGATCATGTGGTGGGGATCAGGGAGATTGTGGTCGGGGACACGCTGGACCAGTGAGTCGTTGTTGCCTCGTCATGGGGGCCGTATCGCAGCCCGGAGTGCCCACTGGACGGTTACTGACGCTTATGATACAGAGTTTACATCGTGATGCCCTTCATCGAACATGACTTGAAAACCCTTCTTGCCGACATGCCCCACCCATTCTTGCAGTCCGAAGTGAAGACCATCATGATCCAGCTCCTCTCGGCCGTGGCGCACTGCCATGCCAACTGGATCGTGAGTCTTCCGGTCCCACCAGTTAGAAAGACTATCTTACAGTGCTGTATCAGCTGCATCGAGACCTCAAGACCTCTAACTTGCTCATGAACAACCGCGGGCAAATCAAGGTTGCGGACTTCGGCCTCGCACGCAAGTTTGGTGACCCTTTGGGCGAGATGACGCAACTGGTGGTGACATTGTGGTACCGGTGCGTCCAGCCTGTCAATTCTCGTTTCAGCTTGGAACTCACCATGTAGCTCATTGTAGATCACCCGAGCTGCTACTTGGTGCCAAGGAGTACACTACTGCTGTCGACATGTGGTCTGTGGGGTGCATCTTTGCGGAGCTTATGCAGGGGGAGCCGCTCTTTCCAGGCAGAGGAGAGATCGACCAGATCAACCGAGTACGTCAGCTCTGAGTGGAAAATGACTGCTCTCCTATCCATAGCTGACGAAATATCTCTAGATATATACTCTCCTGGGTAGACCAAATGCCGAGATGTGGCCTGGTTATTCCTCATTGCCACTAGTGCAGAAGATCAACCCCGTGGGACCCGTGTAAGTGCTTGCATAAACATCATCTTCCTTAAGGGAGTGACCGCTTACGAGTTTGTCAGCTTTTCTGTCCTTCGACAAAAGTTCAAACACCTCAGCTACGAGGGCCACAACCTCCTCTCGTCGCTGCTGCTGTACGACCCAGAGAGGCGGATCGACGCGGAGGAGGCTGGCAAACATCCCTACTTCAGGTATGTATAGATCGTCGCCCCAGATTTGCGTCCATGCTAACACACGCCCATTCCGCAACAGCGAGAACCCCCTTCCCAAGCACCCCGATCTTTTTGCATCTTTTCCCTCACAAGCAGCCGGCGAGCGGAGACACAAGTCGCTCGTCAGCCCGTCGGCCCCGGTACGGCGGGATCGGATCGCGAAGGACGCACTAGCGGACCTCGACTCATTTGTATAGGACTTTCAACGCTCCAAGGAGCATTATTGCATTGCATAACATATCAGGCGCGATGCATATGATGTTGAGGCCCGATTTTGTGTGATCCCTCCATACAACAACAACAAGCTCTCATTCTCCTGACACTCACACGCCTTACATCAAGGCTCCACGAATGACGTGTCTAGCCCGTCAGAGAAGTCCCAGATGTTGATCCGGCAATCAAGCCCTGACGAGATGACCTTTGTCCGATCCCCAACAACCGAGAACACCCTACCCGTATGCGCCCCGCTCAGACTAGCTACGAGCTTCCCCGTAGACTGGTCCCACATCTACAGCACCCCATCAAGTCGATCAGCCAAAAGCCTGTGTCTCGCCAGTTCTTGTAGGATACCCAGCTCACCTTGACGTTTGAATCATAGCTCCCCGAGAGTATCACCCCCCGGCCCATGTACACAGTACGAACCAGATCCGTATGGCCCCGGTTGTAGCATCGCCCGCACTTGACGTAGTCCATCCTCGCGAGCCCGGGAGGGCAGACACAGGGAGACCACACAGCCCCCTTCTCAACCAATATGAGACGGTTCCCGTTTGCCAGCAGCTCGGTAGGGACGGGCGGAGCATCGGACCCAGTGGACTGGGCGTCATCCTCGTCTAAAGCCATGTGGACATCCGAGTCTGTCGGGGTTTTGGGTGGAGCAGACGTCTCGACGAGATAGAATGTCTTTACGGACGCGTCGGAGGAGCCGGTGACGATCACTCCCCTGCAGCGCTGCCCGGCGGGGAGGGAGGGGAGAGAGGCGGGGAGGATGGGGTTGAAGTCAACGCTGGCTATGCCGCGGGTGTGGCCCTCGACGCAGGCGAGGAGGTCGCCGGTGGTGATCGACCAAACGCGGAGACTCTTGTCGCCGGATGCCGAGATGCTGCACGGGTGACCGAGCGCTCACCTGTCAGCAGAGGTCGGACACACGATTACTATGAAGAGGTTACTTACATGAAGTCTTTCGACAGAGCGACGGCGTTAACGGCACCTCGATGAAGACGCTCATCATTGACATCTGCGGGACCCCCAATGAGCAGGAGCTGTTCCAGCGTATGCACATCAAACAGCTTGATTGTCTTGTCTGTTCGTATATCACACCCCCTCATCAGCTCCTATTGATCTCATGTAACCTGCCACAACGTAACTCACCCTTCGAACAGCTGACCACATGCTGCTCATTCGCCCTCACGCACAACACCGAGTCCGTATGCGCATGCACCACCATCTCCGGCTCCCCACTCCCGCCCTCCACATCCCATAGGCAGATTTTGCCATCACTCCCCCCGCTCACAGCCATCACCCTTTTCTTCCCCACCGAACTCAAGTTACCTAACTGACCCTTTCTGGCTGGCGAGGAGGCTGGCGAAACACGCCTGGGGAGCTTGACGACCGAGTGCGAGAGCACCGAGCCGGTATGCCCTCTATGGAAAACCTTGACCACCCTCGGATGGGGTGCAAGCTGCCAGAGCCGCATGGTCTTGTCTCTCGAGCCAGAGAGGAGCCAGGCTCTCCCTTGCACCATGCTTCGCGAGCCTAGGGCCCCCCCTGCATCCGTCCCGTCGAGAGCCATATGCGATCGGCGACCTTTCCCTGGTGAGATCGACACCGCTCCAATAGGCATGATGCTATCCATGATGCTCGGCCCGTGTGGCCCATCATCGGCAGAGAGGGACGAGCCAAGATGGATGTGGCAGTCGGGGCACTTTTCGAGCATGTTGATCTTCATGGGCTGGTGGATGAGAGAGAGGGAGTAGACGGCTTCGGAGTGGCCGGGGAGACCGCCGGCTTTGATTGAGGAGATGGCGTCGATAGTGAGTGGGCGGGGAACGGGCGGCGGGGGAAGTAGAGATGGCCCTCGAGGGTTCGCCCCGGAGGACGGGGCTTGTCCACATCCGGGCGGAGAATGAGGTTCTATCAGGGGCTCAGCATCCGGCAACGTAGACCTGGGTGTACACATCCTCTTCCTGAGGATACTGTGCACGATATACAAGTGCTTGAAGTTGCACTGCGGCTTCGCAGACGGTACCGCCAAATGCGACGCCATCGGCTCCCGCTTGACCGCTCGTCCTGCCCGACTCCCCGACGCCACCCCCCCCCCAGCATGCTGGAGATGCAAGGGCAGCCCCTCCCCCATCCCTGCCCCGCCCCTCTCCCAAACACTCCGTCTCAGCCCACCGCTCATACCGAGCGGGTCCACCCCGCCGCCGCCGCCCATCCCACCCTGTCCGGCTATTACGTCCGCGTGGTTCCCCAGGCGGAAATCGTCCAGGGCGTCAGAAATGGAGGGATCGTCAAATGGTGAGTCGGCCGAGGGGGAGGGTGCGCGCAGAGCGAGATGGGTTTTCAGGTCGGCCCATGTGGTTTCGGCGGGGCGTATGGGAGGGGCGGAGGTGGCGCACATGTAAGCCCAGAGAGCTATATAGGGTAGGAGCGTCAGCTGTGGTAGCATGGATTGAACAGATATTGGGCAGCTCGCATTGTTCATCGCAGAGCCTGGACCACTTCTTGCTGACCAGAGCGCACTGCATCAGGTCCTTGAGTTCGAGTTGCCCCAGGATGAAGAACGCCAGCTCAGGTGGCAACGACTATGCAAACGCCATGTCAGCTTCATCATCTCTCCCGATGTACAGGGATGTGGATACCGAAGAAGACGATACCCACCCCGACAATATCCTTCTGAAGCATTTCATTCAGACGTTCGTTCAGCTTGAGCACCTCTACAACCCCCAGCACACTGTATCAGCTGGCCATTCGCGCGGACCGAGCAGAGGCAGCTGGACGGACCATCTCTAGGCAGTGACCAAACCAGGCTTGCAGCAAGTTCTGTACAATATGGTCAGCGAGGTGCGGTACAGCGCACATACAAGTCCCACAAAGTAGCTGTTCAGCTGATACCCAGACGACATACCTCGTCGAAGATCAAGCGGCAAAGCCAGGGCTCTGGTCTGGAGCTCGTCCCGCTCGGCGAGGTGCCGCTGGAGAGGAGGAGATCCTGCCATGTAAAGCGCTGCGTTGTCACGCCAGCTAGTGTAATAGGTGCGTAAACGGAATGGTTATGTAGGGGGATTGAGGGCGTAACAATTCTTTGAGTATGCATGGAAACGAGGCTCAATACGTCGAGTGAAGTCGTCCGAGGTCATAGGCCGGCAGGCGGCGTTCGTCCTCATCTCCGCCCTCCACACGGCCCATATCGGATCCACCCTTCGTCCTACTACTCCCACGGCTCTGTCCCGCTTGCTGCTTATAAAGCCCGTGACATGTCGGACAAGATTGCAAATGTTCTAGCACACAGTTCAAGTGAATTATATATAATAATGTGGCATCTCCTCCAAGCGTCTATAAAAACAACCAAAAAACACCAGGCTTTCATTGGCCGCTTAGACTCTACTTGAAGTTCTTGCCGTCGGCCCACTCCTTGCCGCCCTCGACAAGGTCCCACGCCATGGCACCCTCGAAGAAGGCCTTGTCCTCAGCGTTGGAGAGGTCAAGCTTCTTGTAAGAGTACGACTCCCAGTCAGGGGCGACGTTGATGACGGGCACAGCGTCCTGCCCTCGGACTATGATGGCACCGGTGATGACGGAGTCGTTGGCCTTGCCGAGGACACCGACAGAGCCGAAGAGGTACTTCCTGGAAGCCTCGAGACGGTTGAAGAAACCACCGACCTGTGCACAAGGGTGAGTCAGCGCGTTGCCTTCCAGTCTGGGTGTTCAGAGACGCACCTGGTTGGAGGACATGAAGACCTGAGTCAACTCCTCGTTGTACTTGAAGTCAACCCTCCAGACGGAGAAGCCCTCGTTGTCGAAGTTCTTGTAGAACCACTCAAGGGACCCGTTAGCGCCACGGGTGTCGAGGTTGGAGTACTGCCTCTTCCACTCCTCAAGGTTGAAAGTAGACTTGGGGAGGCTGTCCAGGGGGTTCTTCTCCTTGGGCTCTTCGGGGACAAGGGGCTCCTCCTCCTCGTCGTCGGCCTCCTTGGCCTTGGGAGCCTTGGGAGCCTTGGCAGCCTTAGGGGCAGCCTCAGCCTTGGGCTTCTCGGCCTTCTCCTTCTTGTTAGAAGGGGGGGCGGGGGCCTTCTCAACAAAGACAGTGTTGGCGAAGACGGTAGCGAGCTTAGGGTGGTTGATCAAGCTGTTCGTAATGAGAAGTCAGCTGACGTCCAAGCCGGTCATGAACCATATCAGCAGAACTCACGTCTCAACGAATCGGACAACGTTGGGGATCTTGGCCCTGGCGGCGGCATCCACGAACCCGGTGAAGGCGTTGATGAGAGAGGTGGCGACGAAGATGTCGGCGAGGGTGATGCGCTCGCCAACGAGGAAGGTCTTCTTGAGGAGGATCGAGTCGATCACCTCGAGACGGCCAAGGACCTTGGCAGCGATGGCATCGGCGACAGGCTTCGAGTAGGGGAGTCGACCAGCGAACATGCCGTTGACGATACCGGAGGGGATGAAGATCTGAAGAGTACGAAGGTAAGTGGATTGCCACAGGAAATGGACGATGGAGACGTACCTCCTGGTCAGCGGTCGCCTGCCAAGAGTGCACAACGGCGCGCTCCTTGGGGTCGGCGGGGAGGAGGGTGGAGTTGGGGCCAAGCTCGGCGACTATGATGACCATCTAGCGTCAGCTCGAAGTTCTGGGTACGGGTATGATTCCACACCAAGACACCAAGGCCACGATAGAGACAGCAGAAGATTGATTGTTTGGTCAGAGGTATAGCGGTACCACCCGCCGGAAAATTCTCGACACAAGTCATTAAGACAGGGATAACTGAGTATAGGTCTCATCCTTCAAACAATCCAATCCTCGCTGCTCGGCCCTCTTCATCGCCTGTTTCGAAGCATGGGGGCCCGACCTCTTTCTTCGCCATGAACAGGGAACAGAGGAAGATGCAAGAAAGAAAAACGGAAAAGACTCACCGTACTCGGCGATAGCCGCGCACTCCCTGAGGGTGGTGCCGTCCTCGAGCTCGAGAATGGGGAGGAACCCGAAGGGGTTCTTCTCGAGGAACTCGGGGGTCTTCCACTCGGAAGCGAAGGTGAAGGAGGTGTCGTGCTCGAGCTCGACACCCGCGAGGGCGGCGACAGCGAGGACACGGCGGACTCGGTTGTTACCTGTGGGTTGTTTGGTTGAGGGGAGGGGGTGGAGGAGAGGCGGAGGAAGGAGCCGGACAAAGAGAGAAGTGGAGAGTGGCAGAGGAGGAGGAGACAAGCAGAGTCGTTAGCGAGTGTCCGGGACAGTTTTAGTATGATCTAGGCGTACCAACAAAACCGGTGAGCTTGGGAGCCATTTTGGATCGAGTGAAAGATGAGGAGAAGGAGAACAGAAGACGAGATCGCAAAAATCAGAAAGGACCCAGAGCCAGGACAGCAGAATCGTCTAGGACTTTTGCCACGGGGTTTAGCCCGGGATTACGCCGTGTGGCACTTGGGCCAGAACAGTCATACACAATGTATGCTCTACTGCATGCATGCATGCATGCGCAATGGTTCGGGGGGCTCGCTCGTGTCCCGCGGCTGAAGCATATCGTCTCGAGTCATGTGCTCCGGTTGGTCGAGTCGAGTGTAATCGAGTCGTCCACATCCCGAGCCATGTTTTGGTGGCGGTTGAGCACCTTGCATAAAGTCATCGTAAACTACACTGATCTATTGATGCTTCTGGATGAAGATATCTATTATACCGAAAACAGCAACAAGTATTGTTGTACGATGGTGAGGGAAGGGAGGATGGATATACAACCTTCTCGTCTCCAGCCCCTCCGAGGTTCAAAAACGGTCTTGAGAACCCCAAAAGGACAAGGACGAGAGACCAGAGAAAGAAGATGAGGGGTATATGTGAAATGATATAGTGAATGCGGTTTATCATGATAGGTCAAGTCGTTGGAGGGAATGATGGGGGCGTCAAAAGACAAAATTGGCGGTGGAGGGAGGTGGGGGATGACGAGAAAAGTACGAGGAGGAACTCGCACATGGGGCCTGTTTTACCAGGTGTCCCATATCAGAAAATGGGGAAAGGGAGAAAGCGGACCCATGTCGCGTTAAGACGACGTGCAAGCTTAGAAGGTAAGCTGCTTGGGCTGCTCCCAGGAGTAGGCGGGGTTGCCAAAGTGACCGTAGGCCGCAGTCTTGAGGTACTGGGGCTTCTGGAGGTTGAGGGCTTGGACTGTGGGGAGAGAGTGGTTAGCATATAACTTCATCAATGCAGGGACGCTACACAAACTCACCGATAAGTCCAGGGCGGAGGTCAAAGTTCTGCCTGATGACAGCGACGAGCTCGGCGTCGCTCTTCTTGCCAGTGCCGTAGGTGTCGACAAAGATGGAGAGGGGCTCGGCGACACCGATGGCGTAGGAGAGCTGGACGAGAGCTCGGCGGGCGAGGCCAGCAGCCACAAGGGACTTGGCGATCCATCGGGCAGTGTAGGCAGCAGATCGGTCAACCTTGGACCAGTCCTTGCCGGAGAAGGCACCACCACCGTGAGCACCCCAGCCACCGTAGGTGTCAACAATGATCTTCCGGCCGGTAAGACCGGCATCACCCTGGGGACCACCGATGACGAATCGGCCGGAAGGCTGGATGTGGTAGATCACACGGTCGTCAAGGAGGTTCTTGGGGATGACCTTCTTGATGATCTTCTCAAGGATCTGCTCGCGCAGGTCCTCGGTGGAGATCTCCTCGGCATGCTGGGTGGAGATGACGACGGTGTCCACACGGATGGGGATCATCGCACCGTCCTCACCCTTCTTGTACTCGACGGTGACCTGGGTCTTGGAGTCGGGGCGGAGCCAGCCGAGGGAGCCGTCACGGCGGGCGGCAGCCATGGCGGCGTTGAGCTTGTGAGCAAGCATGATGGTGAGGGGCATCATCTCGGGGGTCTCGTCAGAGGCGTAGCCGAACCTGCATAGCGAGTCAGCCACGGCTCCTTTGACACTCATTTCAGCCACTACTTACATGATACCCTGGTCACCGGCACCGATCTTGTCAAGCGCACCGTGGTCGAGACCCTGGGCGATGTCGGGGGACTGCTGCTCAATGGCGACGAGCACGTTGCAGGTCTTGTAGTCGAAGCCCTTCTCGGAAGAGTCGTAGCCGATCTGCTTGATCGTCTCGCGGATGACCTTCTGGTAGTCGATCTGGGCCTTGGTGGTAATCTCACCGAAGACCATGATCATACCGGTCTTGGCGGCGGTCTCACAGGCAACCTGAGAGAGAAGATGGGCTTGTCAGCTCTGCAAGACCCTATTCGGTTGCGATAGATGAGTGGTACACACCTTGGAGAAGGGGTCCTCAGCGAGGCAGGCATCGAGGATGGCGTCGGAGACCTGGTCACAGATCTTGTCGGGGTGACCCTCACCGACAGACTCGGAGGTGAAGAGGAAGCTGTGGGTCGGAAGGTGGGCAGTAAAAGGGCGAGCATGCGGCGAGAAGTGCAGGGAGGGGTGTGAGGCCAAAAGAGGAAGGTCAGGTAGAGAGTAGAGGGAGAGCGGAAGCGGAGAGCCAGTCAGCGTTGTTCTATGCAGGGTGCGCCTATCAAACGTGCGCCTCGGCGCCGAGGGAAACTCACTGGCCAGGAGCAAGCTCGGTGGCGGGGCCGTTACCGTTGAGGACACCAGTCATTTTGTGTGGATGTATGGGGGTGTGTAGGTAGGGGTGTGAGGGTGAATGCTTGAGAGTGATAGATGGGGAAGAGAAGAAGAGATGGGAATGAGGTGTGGATATAGCGGATGACGAGCCATGCATCCATCCGCACGCGGAGGAACGAAAAAATGGCGGATGCGCGGGGCGAGGGTCCGTGCTGGGACGACCCTGAAAATAGCAGCCCGGCCCTCACAGGATTTATCGAACGACGGCGATGGCGTGCCCGCGCGCGAATGGGAATTACTCGGGCCCGGACATCCCCGCCGCCGTCCGGCTGTCCGTGGCAGGGCCGGAACCACACAATGCATCCATCCATCCATCTATCCGTCCGTCCTTCTTCCACGCCCTCAGTGTCCTGCTAGTATCCGCCTGTACGTCGCAGCCCCCCTCTGGTGCGGCTGCACACTCCCGCCAACACACCCGGCCCGTCAGCATCCCTCCGCCCACCCGTCCATCCGCCCCCAAACCCATCTGCAAGGGCACAGATGGCGTGACAGCCTCGCTCACCTCGAGGTACGGAAGTCCAAGCTACGGCCCCCCCGTTTCGTCAGCACCTGCCATCAATGTATCCGAAATATAGCCAACGCTGCATGGGAAGCCTGGGGTGTATCCGTGGCGCATGTGCCCGCGGCTCACTCACCAGCTCGAAAATCTCCTGCTCGCTCTGCACGATGATCTCGGTGCCCTCTTCGATGACCGCTAGGACGGCTGGTAAGGATCACGCTCGGTCCCTGCATTCCAGAACAATCACCACACTCACCCGCCTTCTGTAAGACCCCGTCCATACGAGTACGTGGTCAGCACGCCTCACATGTCACCCCTGCACACAGCTTAACGACGCCAGGTGCCATACACCACTCACCGACAGCCGACTCCTCTTCCCCATCCCGTACTCATTCAACACCCACCCCTTTCGCGCCGCCCGCCCCCGCACGATCTTCATCAGCATACCATCCCCCGTGTTGCCCAGCAGCATGTACGGCAAGCTCTCGAGCGGGCAAATGCGGATGTCGATCTGGGGATGGATCGAGTTGGGGGAAGGAAGGCGCGTGAGGGCGAGGACCTTCTTGTCGCCTTGGTGGAGAGGACGGTCAGCTCGTGCCGTCTGGTCGCAAGGAGACAGAGGAATCGAATTGGGCTCACCTTTAGTGAAGATCTTGGATTCTTCCAGTAGGCTAGAGTTATTTAGAGCAGTGACCACGGCAGCCATGAGACTGTCCTCTTTCCAGCTGCTCTTCTTGCTTCGCTTCTCCTCCTTGTCGCGTTTTGTGAACGACCTGTGCCGCCATTTTCCCATAAACACTCGTAGCAGTTCTCGCGAGTGGGCGTGCCAGGGGACTCACGGGTGCCATATCACCACATCAACATCCGAGGATATCTCCTCCCCTCGCCTGTACGACCCCATGATAGCAAAGCAGACTGTACATGGCTGCCTGTCAGTTGCACTCTCAGTCTACCTCTGTAGGTTAACCCACACGTCGGATCAGCCTTGGACAGCGCCTGCCCGATCAGCACGCGAAACTCGTCCACCTCGGAGCGAGGGACCATGATCTCCATCTCCTCGTGGTACTTGATCGCGAGCTATGCCCAGTATACCACCAGTTGTCAGCCATAGATTGGCCCAATTCTGCCAAATGCCGGAAGCACGGGTAGCACTGTAATTTACCATCTGCGCATCAGAGATTGTCCATTTCCCTTCTTTCGTGCTGGCCAGCTCGTCCAGCGTTCTTATCCCCGTCTCAGCACTACCGACATATCAGCACCTCCACTGCCAGCCCTGCTCGAGACACCAGATCTGGGGGGGGCATGAAGAAAGAAGAAGCCTTGAGCACTCACAAAGCCGTAGCCCTCACTTTCCCAAACCCATGTACCCGATTGAATAGTACCATAGCTCTCCCCTTATCGTCCAGCGCTTCTAGCTCGGGGAGCGGTTCATCAGCGAGGAGGGTGCGGATGACTTTCCATGCGACGGGGAATGTCTGCGCGAGAGTGTGGAATATTTGTTAGCTTTAACAGCGGGATGGTGGAGCATTGAAGACGGGGGCTTACCTCGGAGGGGACGGCCTGCTCAAGCTCTGAGAGCGAGAGCATTGGCTTGCCTCGTCCACCATCACACCCCGCCAAGAGAGATACCGCCCGCAAGGCAGCCGTGTAGTCCGGCGGGCCTACTAGAAGAGTCCGGTATGAGTACTCGACCGGGGGAGTTCCGGGAAGCTGATATGTCTGAAGGTGTCACTCACTCGTCGTGTCTGGGTCTGGGGCGAGGTTGTGTAATGATTGGAGATCGCGCAGGCCGTTGAGGACAGCCTTGGTGAAGACCGTTGTGCAATCGCTACCTGGCCAAAAAGCAGTTATATCAGTTACATGTGACGGAAAGCGATGGGTTAGCTGGACACTCACCTCTGGCCAGCCTCGTTCGGGGCAATACCTGCGATGATGGCACGGGAGAAGTCTCACCGGCCGAGTGCAGCGCTCGCGTGGTAAGACGGCACATCGAGCCCATGGCCGTGAAAGCAGATTTGGGCAGCCGAGAGCTCAGCACACAGGGCGGGTCTCCTCGACGCGCGAGAGCGCGAAGCAGCAGACGTGATGGTAACAACATCTTCCCCCCTTGAGCTTGCTGGCGAGGCGGCAACGAAGGGGTAGGTATGAGACCACGCATAGATGGAGTGGCATGATTTCGAGAGCTTATATAGTCGGTCCATGCACCCAGTATGATGAAATGTCAGGCTTGACTAGCAACCGAAGGGGAGTCGAGGACGCTGCACGGGCCGCCCCGTTTATTGTTGTGATTGTTGTTGTTGTCGTCGTTGTACCATCCCTCGGGAGGGCGATGTCATTTTGGTGAGTACACTTTCAGCTCTTCGCTGGGGCTGGCAGCTGGGACCAGTCTTGATGGTCCAGAACAGCCATGCGCGAAGAGTAACCGCTACTTTATGTGTGCCAGACCACCGAGACGACGGTCAGAAGTGCCATCTATGCTCTTGCCTCCACTCAGCGACTGATGCCAGCGGAGGAGTGATTATGTAACCATTCGACGAGGCGTTCTTGCAGCAAGTCGCGCTGGCAGGAAGATGCTCCTCGCGCAGCGCGCGCTTGACTCTTGAGGAGCTCTTCAACTACTCTTTCAAGGGCACCGCCGATTCAAGTGAAGCCAGATAGCGTTTACCTACATTCCCGACTGCATACCCCACCCCGTACAAACACCACCACCTGGCCACCACTCCTGAGCGCCTGCTCCCTCATCACCATGTCCAAAGGCACCCGTTTCGTCACTGCCGCCATTCCCGCCGTCTTCCTCTACCTCCTCGCGCTATTCCACATCCTCCCCGTACCGCTCTTACCAGAGGAGGTATCGAATGAGATTTTGCCTGTAGTGAGTCCTGCTGGAATGTTGCCACGAGTATCTTGGGCGTTGGCTGACTCTACCACTCTGATCCCCCTCTGCCCTCTGCCTCCCCGGCACGCCTCTCCGCCTCTCCGCTCACGCGCCCCACACCAGCTCCCGTGGTGGCTCCTCGTAACCTTTGGCGCCTACTCTCTCTCCTCCCTCGGCCTGGGCCTCGTGCAGTTTCACGACTGCCCCGAGGCGTACGAGAGCCTGCTCGGAGAGATTTCGCAGGCACGAGACGAGCTGCGCAACTCTGGGGTGGCCGTCGATTAGGCTGGCGAAGGGTTCTGTGGGTGAGGAGGAGATGTATGCATTATGATGACGATTATCGTTGAGGTTCGGCAAATGTACAGGTGTTACATGGCTCCGCAAAGACGATGGGTATAGGTGTATACGTCGTGTAGATTCTCCCTCTGGGCACCAAACGACATCACGTCTACGAGCAAACGCCATCATCACGTCTACGAGCTCAACAGCTCCTGCATCTCCTTCCTCATTCTCTGCATCTCCTCCTCGCTCTCCTCTTCCTCCTCCACCTTTCGCACAACGTTTCATCAGCCACCTTCCTGCACCTGGGTCCGCGCCCCATGGCGCTGGCGCATAGAAAGCAATGGCACTCACAGGCAAAGCCGCCCCCACCGCCCCCGCCTGCCCGAGTTTCCCATCCGTAAGCTCAAACAACACCTTATCCACCTCCGCGTCCGCCTCCTCCTCCAGCTCATCATCATCCACCGAGTCCAGTGTCTCCTCCATCATCTCCTCCATAATCCCGCTCTGTGTTGCGCCGGACCGAACAGCATCAGCGTCAGGTTCTCACGGGCATGGCGTTGGGTGGAAGGGGTATGCATAGGGGTGAGAAGGGCGGGAAAGCAGACGCACTTTCATCATCTCCATGCTCATTTCGCGCATAGTAGCACTAAGCTGGGGGAGCTTGACCAATGCGTTGGTGGTCTTCATGATCTCGGTACTCTTCTGGAACGCCCCTGTCACTTTCACCATTGCTACTCCCCTCCCTATCAGCCTCCCATCCGCCCCAAGCCACCGACGGAGATCCCCGGGACAACTCACAGAGCTGGTGCTGCAACTGCATGTTGACACTCTTTATCCTCGCCTTGGAACTCTCCAGCCGATCCCGCTGCTTGTTGGCGCGTACTACCTCCCGCGCGAGGATCCGCGCAGACTTGACGTCGTTCTTCTTGGCCAACTGTTTGAGCTCTATTCGCGATTTCTGGGTGGCCACTTCCAGCTAAGCAGGCCAAGCCTTCGTGGTCAGCTAGGACACAGAGTAAAACATTGTTCGCAGAGGGGAGGGGGGGGGGGTAGGGCGGACAAAGGGATCCGCGGTGTCTGGTGACTAGGGTACGGCGGATGGGACGTACATTGCGTATTTCCCGGTCGAGCGAACGTTCTTGTTGACGTAGCTTGGTCTGCCACGAACGGACCTTCTCTTCGGGAGTGGGCCCGTACAGCCATCGGTTGACGGACTTCATGGCGCAACTCTGACGGGCTTTGGGGAGTGAGTGCGTGGGTGGATGGAAAACGCGTGACTAGGGGGCTCGGGGCGGGACGATGCTTAAGAACCGGTGGGGCGTGTGGTCGTCGATGAGATTGACGATGAGAGGACTACTGTAGAGCTGTACAATATATAGGCAGTGAGCGAGTGACCTGTGATGCAATAGCGAGGAGGATGCCCGCCGTCCGGCGTGGTGGCAACGATAGTGGCAGATAGTGGCTGGGGTAATTTAAGGTAAATAACACGGTATTAAACTGTCCAGATTAGGCACGCGCTGAACGCGTCGCGAAGTGGCAAGCTGGAGAGGGCGACCAAGACGAGGATGCTTGGTTGACTGTACTGTACGGCCGATCAGCCATAGTCAACAGCACGTACCAGCACCTATCGCCTCCTTGTAGAGGAGCATGTTGCTCTTCACCGTCATCGGTCCCGTCAAAGGCCAGAGCCGTGAGTGTCGTGCCGCCACTTGGCGACTCTAGCCGACTAACCTCCGCCCCGTCTGAACAGACTTCACCTTTGCCCTCCAGCCCGGGAGGAAATACACGGTGGGGTCCAGTCCGCAATGCGACATCGTCATCGATCACACGAACATAGAGGCGAGGGAGGGAGAGGTTATAGTTGGAGATTGGGATATGGACAAGACAGTACGCCTTGCCGCCCCTGCTCACCTCACGCTCCGGCTGGGCCGCTGATCTTCCCGCCCAGCCCTATGACCAGCCGACAGTCCGATGGAACAAGGCAAAGATGAATAACGGTGCTTACAAGAAAGTCATCCCTCTAGTGCTTGAAGACGAGGACAGAGTGGGGTCGATCGACTTTGACGACTACTTGCAAGAGAGAGAGACTAGCGGGGCGAATGAATCGTCACCGATGGGGATCGCCTTGACTGATGCGACGGCGGGCATTGCATTTGCCGATCAGATGGACGTTTGGTTCACGTGAGTATGGATCACGTGAATGGGGTGTCGGTATGTGTTCTCTAGCGCTGATGATGAGGCATGCAGGTGCCGGTGGGAGGATGTACACGTGCATTACGATAAGATGAAGTCTATGGAAGAGGATCCTCGACCGACGTTGGAACAGTATGGTACATCTTTCCCCAAAATTTTATCACCCCCCCCTCCGGACTGACAGCCTTTGCATTTGCCCTAGGTATTCTCTTCACCGAATCATTCCAATGGGATTTCATCCCCACCCACACCATCTCCGAAATCTACAAAGTCAACCCCGCTACCAGCATCGCGGTAAGTATGAACCGCCCTATCGTCAAGCCCGAGTGGCTCAGCGCACTCGTCGGCCGCCTGCGCGCGTGCTGGAAGCCTGCCGATAACTCGCAGGATAGCTTTGCCCTGCCAGACGTATCGGACGAGGTGTATCTCCCGACGGAGATTGCGGGATCGGTGGGCGCGATTAGGCAGTCGATCCATGCGTGGAGACAGGATACTGGGCGGACAACACTGTTTCGTGGGTGGAGTGTGGTTTGCCTGAAGAGCAATAAGGTGCGCGGCAGCTTTGACTTCTGACCTCTGTGTGCGAGATAAGGACTACACTGATACGGGGAGCAGACTGCATTCGAGGGGAGGTACCTTCGCGCGATGGGCGCAGAGTACGAGGACCTGGACATATCAGCTTCCCCGATACAATCACAGGAGGCGCTCGATGAGGCTCTCAAGGGGTGGCTCGCAAAGATTGACGCGAAAAAAGGCGTGGGGCGGAGCAGGGCGTTGGTCATGTTTAGCAACCAGGCGAGGCACTTGGTTGACAAAGATATGCTAGAGGATTGGGGCTACTTGTGAGTGCAGTGGAAAAGTCCCAAAACAGTATAAAGATGCTGACAGCATGACTCATGGTACCAAGGATGGGGGTCGGAGTCGTGACCGCCAACTTGATCTGGCTGGCAGTCAGCCTGGGAGACACGTCAGCTGCCGTGGAAGAGGTTCGACAGGTGTATCTTAAAAGCAGGTCGTCGTACATGTACCACCTTCCTACTCGGACCATGCTGACGTACTTATCCATCACCAGACAAAGACCAGGCAGGCGCATCTCCCCCCACCGCCCATCCCACACCCGCACCCCTGGCTCAGGTGCCCGCTCAGACAGCGCATCCGCCCACCCCTACCGCATCCCAACCAACTCAAGACCACCACGCAGATGCCGTCCCCTCCACATTCCCCGAGGAATCAGCCGGCACCACAGATTCCCTCCCCACGGTGCGTCCACCTAGGCGGCACGCGGAGGAGGCTCAGCAGGAGACTGTACCGGAGACGCATGTCCCGCCTGCGCGCGAGGTGGGTTTGTCAGTTGCATTTCGCTCGGGATTAGGCAAAGACTGCTGATACGTATCTGGAGCAGAAGCTGGTGCGGAGGAAAGGCAGACCGAGGGCGGACCCGTTCGCCATGTTCAAAAGCGTTGAGCCGTCTAGCGGGGACTCGACACCCGAACTGGCGGGGTCGCAGTCCCAGTCTCAAGCCCTGTCCCGTACCCAGGCTCAGGCTTCGTTCGTGCCAGAGTCGGTGTCACCGACACAGCGGGAGAGTCTGCAGTATACTCAGGCGGAGGGTACCGTGGGTCTTAATGCTCTGTCTTGTACAAACTCCGATGCAAGCAGCCGGCTAAATACCATCACTTCTCACACAGATTCCTTCCACTCAACCATCCGTACCCACCACCGCCCGCGCACGACGTGCCGCCCGCCCCCCACGACCCTTCTTCTCAGCTTTCGATACTGTCGACTCTTCGGCATACATGCGTGAGGCGCAAGCTGAGCAAGATGCGATCAAGGCGCGGGAGCTGTATGAGGAGACAGCGCCGGGGGGCGAGGGAGCGTCGTTGGGAGGAATTGTGGGCGGGAGGGGGGTGAAGCGCGTGCGGGGGCAAGGCGAGGAGGTGGGGGAGACGCAAGTCTCTGTGGCGGGGAGAGTGGGGACGGGGGAAGGATCAAGAAGCGCGACGGCGAGTTTGGTGGGGATGGACGTGGATGGGGAGGATGAGGAAGATGACTTGTATTCGCTCACACTCAAGCGTCAGAAACGCCGTGTCGTGTCTGGTGGAGCCAGTACCGCCGGAAAGAGATCCACTCCAGCGGGCGAGAGCAGCCTCGCGCCCCCACCCGGGGCCTGCTCCCCCTGCTCCCGTTCCACTTCTCACCTCCGCTCCCCTTCCCGCTCCCCCTCACCCGAAGTCATCCCCATCGAAGTCCCGGCTTTATCCAAAGCCAAAGCGCTCGCGCAATCACGTGCCCGCACTGCCGCAGCTGCCGCCGAAGCGCAGAGCAAGGTGTGCAAGCCCAAAGCCGTAGATGAGGCTTTCTTGTCTGCAATTGAGGAGAGGAAGAAGAAGCGTGCTGAAGCGGAGAAGCTGGAGAAAGGGTTCGGGCAGCTGGCGATTCATAATCCGAAAGACCAAGGCGGGGGCAGGGGGGCAGGGGAAAGGGAATGGGTGGATTATGGGGTTCTGGATGATTTTCAAGAGGAGATGAGGGGGAATTTCATCGAGGTTGTGAAGATGCCGTTGTTCAGGAAGGATTTGGGGAAAAAGAAGGAGGAGAGGGTGGTGGATGAGGGGAAGCCGAACTTCAAGAAATTCAAAAAGGTGCGTGAGGTGGGAGACGTGAGGGTGTGGAGAGAGGAGCTGATGATGGGCTGTGCAGAAGAATGTGGTCAAGAGGCAACCGTTACAGATGGTCCTATCTGTCCCTGCTGTGCAAGACGTCGACATGGCCGAGCGTGAGTCAGGGCCTATTCCTCACCCCAATTCACCCGGTGGACTGACTTGCCCTCCCCCCCCCCCACCCACCCACCCCCACACACCCCTCCGTCAACCCCGTAGCCTACTGGCCAACCCAAGCAGCCCACCCGAACTCCAAATCCCAATCCACCCAAACCAACACCCGCTCCCTCGACCCAGACGACGACGCCCTCCCCCTCATGCCCGCCCCCAGAGCCCGCAAACGCCGGCTCGCCGATAACCCTGCCTCGGACGACGATGACGACGACGCTTCCTACGGAGGGCAAACAGGACAGACGGCCACCCAGAGAGGTGGTAGGGGCGGGGCGAGGGGGTGCAGCCGTGTGCCGGATACGCAGGAGATGGACTCGCAACAGGAGATGCAGCCGCCTTCGACGGCGGGGACGGTGGGGAGAGAGAGGAGGACAAGGGGGGATAGTGTGGTGTCGGAGGTGTCCGTATCAGGTATGGGCACGGCTGGCTCGATGTCGGCGTCGACGTGGGGGGCGAGGGTCAATGGTGGCCCAGTGGCTGTAAGGGAACTCGCAGCAGGAGCAAGGGGGAAAGGGAGAGGGAGAGAAGTCGCGAAGGAGCCTGTGGCGGTGGAAGATTCGGAAGAGGACGAGGCCGATGGGGTCGACTGGGGTATGGGCGCTGGGGAGTCAAGTGCGGTGACGGCGACAGCAAAGGGGAGGGGTACAAGAAGAACGAGAGGAGAGAGTGGGACCGCTACGCGGTACGACGATGAGCCTAGCGGGACTGCAACCGCAAGGGGGAGAGGGACGGGGGCGGCTGGCACACAGAGCGCGACGGCGAAGGCAGCAGCGAAGAGGAAGAAGCTCTTGCCTGCCGATGATGATGATGGGATGGTGAGTTTGAGCCGAAGTCTACTCCGGGATGTTGGCAGGTCATGGGCAAGGGCGTGATGCTGATGAGGAGATGTAGGGATTTGGGAACTTCGGGAAGAGGCGACGGGTGCGATGAAAAGTAGCTTGGTGGGGGCTATCGCCATCCATCTGCTTCGTGCAATTTATGTATTGTCATCATTTGCATCGTCGCCCAGCCAGTGAGAACTCGTGATCTTCTATGGCATAATCTTGACCCGGCTGCAGCTCCGAACTCCCGTAACTACTCAGGCAAGATCATCAACCCGCCGAGCCATCTTCTGCAGCCTCGCCCACGCATCATCACCGTTCCAAGTCTCCTTCCCGTCTGTACCCTTACCCAGCTTGGGCGGCCCCCTCTGCTGGATTGCGAACGACGCAGCTGTCGATGCGTAGATTGACGCTGCTCTTCTCCATTAGCTGTGTCCATCCATTCCATGCCAGGTGTCTAGCCTGGATTGGAGCTAAGCACGACCCACCGGCCCGAATATTCCCGTCTGAGATCAACATCCCCGCAAGAAGTCCCCCTAGGAACGAGTTCCCTCCACCCGTAACGTCTACCACCTCTCCCTGATCCTCTTTCGACCAATACGCCGGCACCCATCCCGTCCACTCCTGGGAAAGAGTGAACGACCCCAGCTCCCCCGCGCGGACGATTATCGCGGGGCGCTTGGAGTGATGGCGGGACGAGAGGAGGTCATTGAATGCGCGAGCGGCAGATATGGCGTCAGAGTAAGTGGGGGAGGGGGAGGGCGGGATGGAGAGGAGGGATTGGAGCTCAAGGAGATTTGGGGAGAAGATCGTGAAGGCAGGGGAGAGGGAGAGGATGGTTTGGAGTTCTTCGGGGGTGCAGCTAACCTGTGGGCGGGCATGTGGAGGTGTGATGAGCGAATGGGAAGGGGTCGCGAAGGGACTATAATCACAGGTAAGGGCTCCCAGACGAGTTTCGCCTTGCGCTCGGAAGGTTCTGGCTGGAGCTCTTCCAGCTCGTCAACGATTGCCCGAGCGCGCGCAGCACTGCACACAACATGGATCCACTCTGGTGGTATGGGAGTTGCGAACGGCGAAGGCGGGAGGATTAGGTCTCGAGGAGTGAGTTGCAGCTGCGGAGAGAGATACTGGAATGACTGGTGCCCCTCTCTACCCCGACGACGGACACGTCAGCTGCTACCAACTTAGAGTGCTCAGCTCACCCGATTCGCTGCCCGGAGTAGATGTTGAGTGCCCGAGTGGTCTTGCCCTGTCTGGGCCGGAACCATATCATCTCTTTTCCGAGACTCTCGAGATCTCGGGTGAAGCGCTCGGGGAAGTCGTCCCCTCTGTCGATGAGCAGGCCGCAGTGGGTGGGAGGGAGGAACTGCCGCGCGGCGATCATAGCTGCTTGTCAGGGGCGTTTCTGGCCGTTTAAACGTACCAAAGATCCCGCCACCCCCAATCTGAAAGGTCCGTTAGCTGTATCTCCATGACGGGTGCTTGGAAGTCATACGACTCACTGCTTCGTCGTCCAAGGGGACTGCATTCCCTGCTTGATCGCGAACCTGGTAGTGGTCGATGATGAACATGCCTGATGGGCGGGCTCATTAAGAAGAGCTCCTTCAGCTGAGAGCAGTGTGGCTGCTCACCGAGGGTACCCACGCGCCCCTTGCCTAAGAGTGAGCTGGGTGTGGGTGGCTGGAACGCTGCCATGGCTGCTCATGGGTGCTTGCAAGAGAGAGAGACCGAGACGAGTGCTGTGAGGGATATGGTTATCGTTGTGCTTATCTATCCCTGATTGTTATTAACTCCCTAACTTTCCCTGAAAATAATAATATTTTGCGGTTAGACATTGCTCCTATTTCACCCGGCGTCGATGCTGCCGCAGGTCTATGAGCCACTCGATCTTCGCGGCTCACCCAACGACTCTCTTTCTCGACTGCATCTGTACTCACCTATCCCCAACAGCCATGCCCACCCCAGCCAGATCCCGCTCACAGAGCCCAGCCTCTGACCGCGCAGCCAAAAAGCAACGTGCCAACGAGGAGCCCACCGTCCTCGGCTCAATCAATATCCCTGCCCCGGCACAGGTCGCCGCATACAGAGAGACCTACGTGAATGCCACCCCGTACAAGTATGCTGCCATCGGCGGCCTCTTGAGCGATGAGCTCGTGAGTCAAGGCCCCTCATGATCACCGGATGGACCGTGGCTAATGAATGATGGTCACAGCTCGAGGGAGTCGTTGACGAGTCCAAAATCTTTGGGATTCGCGGAGAGGAGGGCAGCCTGCCTGGGTGGGGCTGGGAGCCCAAGGAGACCGACATATACAAGGTGTGTATCTGATATGGCACTGTACTGTACCGTGACTGACTCGGCCCCTTAACCCCCACAGATCCAGCAGACTCCCGACCTCTCCTCGCTCAGCCCCGAGCACCTTCCCGACGAGACACTTGCCGCCCTGCCAAACCTCACCCGCCTGAAAGACGCCCTCTACTCGCAAGAGTTCCGGAACCTCGTCAGGCAGGTCACTGGATGCGGTCCCCTCTCTGGGTCCAAGACCGACCTTTCCACCGGTCTCTACACCGAAGGGTAAGCTCCTTTTTTCATCACCCCGGTCGGAGTTTCCGCGTCAGTTGAATCAGCTGACCCCCCTCCCTTCCCTACGTCACAGTTCGCACCTGCTCTTGCACGACGACTCCATCTCTACCCGCCTCATCTCTTATATCCTGTACCTCCCCAACTCCCCTCTCGACGCCCCCAAGGCGGAGAACGTGGAGCTCGAGCTGTCGGCGAACGGCAAGTTCCTCAAGGGCTGGGACCCAGCTTGGGGCGGCTCACTCGAGCTTTTCCCCGTGGAGAACAACGAGGAGGTAGGCCCGCCTAGCGTGAAGAGGATTGGGAAGGTCGATGTCCAGTGGGGTCAGATAATCCTTTTTGAGGTCAGTCGTGGCCTTGAATCGCCGGTGTTGCATGGGATAGCGGGCTGACGCGGTTGGCAAATATACAGGTCAAGCCTGGGCGGAGCTACCACGCTGTGGAGGAGGTGGTCGTAGGTGACGGCAGGCATAGGCTCGGTGTGAGCGGGTGGTTCCACCTCCCTGCCAAGGGCGAGGAGGGGTACGAGCCCATTGATGCGGAGAAGACAAGGAAGGATTTGAGTTCGCTAGCCCAAATCGTAAGTGTGCTTACGCTATTGGTGAACTGTCTGGACTGACCACGGAGTACAGACGGCTGCGCCCACTACTCCTTTCACGCACTACACTGCCCCTCCCCCTGTGGGCCTCAAGTCCTCCGACCTGGCCTTCCTCTCCAAATATCTCGCCCCCTCATATCTCACCACCCCCACCCTTGAGCGCCTCTCTGGCCAATTCGCCGAGGCCTCCGAGATCGTCCTACACAATTTCCTCCACCCGGAGCTCGCTGCTAAGCTCAAGGCTGAGACCGAATCCAAGGACACGGCCGACTACGACTCCTTCCCCGGCGTGATTCCTCCGCAGGACCTCGGCGAGGGCGACGGTTACATCATCCAGGGCCCGTCCTCCAAGCACCGCTATCTCAACCTCACGGGGGCCACGGCCTCAACCCCCGTCTTCCAGTCGCTGAACACCGAGCTCTTCCCTTCGGAGCCGTTCCGCTCATGGCTCTCAGTCGTCTCGGCCCTCGCAGTGACGGGATACCGAGCGGAAGCGCGCCGCTTCCGCCGCGGGCTTGACTACACTTTGGCAAACGGCGAGGGGAAGGACGGCGAGGCCCTCCTCGACGTAAGCCTCGGTGCGACGTGGTGGGCGGATGTCCCAGCTGGGAGCGATGAGGAAGACACTCTCATAGAAAATGGCGGGTGGGAGTGCTACCTGGCGGCGCCGGATGAGGGCGAGGACCCGGCGGTGTACCAGAGCGCGCTGGCGAAGAAGGCCGCGCAGGCGGCTGGGGAGGGAGGCGAGGCCGCTGAGACGGAACTCGGAGTGAAGCCCGACGCGGAGCATCAGACCAACGGACACACGAACGGGCACGGGGAGAAAAAGCCGATCGAGGCTGTCCGCCCCGCCGTCACCCACACCCACCCTCACTCACACCACGCCCACGCTGACACCAACGGTGACACGATCCAGGCCCCGTCCAAGCCTGATGGCCCGTCCATCTCGATCGGCGGACAAGAGCTCGAGTTTGACCCGGACCAGTTCTCCCCCTCGGACTTTGACACGGACTCGGAGGCAGCGTTTGACGACGAGCCGCTGCTCACGCAGCCGGTGGCGTTCAACAAGCTGCTGCTCGTGTTGCGCGACCCTGGGGTGATGAAGTTTGTCAAGTACCTCGGGGCGGGGGCGAAGGGGTGCAGGTGGGATGTGACGGGGGAGTTCGAGGTGGGATTGATGGAGGAGGAGGAGGAGGTGCAGGAGCAGGGTGAGGAGGCGCAGCAGGCTTAAGGGGTGGTTGTGCGCATGTTGGGGGAGGGGGGGAGCAGCTTTAGGAGAGAAGAGACAGCAGGTGATGTACTACGTAGATACTGTACCAGGGTGAGGAGGCGCAGCAGGCTTAAGGGGTGGTTGTGCGCATGCTGGGGGAGGGGGGGAGCAGCTTTAGGAGAGAAGAGACAGCAGGTGATGTACTACGTAGATACTGTACTTACTGATATACTGCGTGCTACCCATTCTCATGCACCCAGGCTTAATCAGTTGCAGCGACTCTCAGCGACGATACTACTTGACGTTTCAACTATGGGACATCGGTGATGGCCTCTACAGGAGAGGGAATGGGGTACCCTGTCCCAAACATGCTTCACCACACCCCATTGTGTACGCACCCTTATGTTGTGCATCCTTTGACCAATGACGTGTTTGGCCTCGCACGCGCACACTAGACACCAGACGCGAGCGCCGGGTCAAGAGGGGGTATAGTTTCGAGAGTGGGTAGATGTGTGGGGGTGTTCAAGAATGGACGTGGGCGAGAGAGATAGCTTAAGGGAGGTTATGGGGGCATCAGGGGGTAAGGTCGTGATATAGGAGTCGGTGGGGTGAAATTTGGCGTTTGAGGTGTGTGTTTTGAGACCATGAGCGACGCTGCAAGAGCGACTTAAATATTGGCATCGCAAAACTACAGCCCCTCGCGAAAGACGCACAGTATAAGCACAGGGTAAGCCTCTACCTACCGCACTCAAGGAATCACAGCTGAGCCGGACTTCGGCACTATACAACCTGACTTAGTCCAGTACCATGCCCACCGAAGTGACACCGTCGCTGTTCCAGATGGCCCCCTGGGTGGGGTATCCCGGGTGGTCTAGCATGTCTGGCTCCGGCCCCGCCCGCACAGCCGATATCATCCAGCACAGCTGTGCCTCTGGCTCTGTCATGCCCAACGGGCTGCGCAACCCCTGGTCCCCGTTCACGGGGATCACCTACAAGAACAATGCAGCGCCCGCTGTGCTACCGCAGGATAACCAGAGAGCCTGCGTGAATACATATGGCGGGAGCGTGGGCAGGGGCGTGGGGAGTGTGATGGGTGGCGGGAGGGGAGGGGTAAGAATGATTGCGCCATCGAGCGTGAGGCCCAGCGGGTTCAGAGAGGACGACGGGTGGAATGGCTCGATGGGGCGAGCACATCTCGGTCACTCGCCAGATATGTCTTCCACCAGCCAAATTCAAGGACCAATTGCTGGCGAGTGGGTCAACCAGCCTGCGAGTTGGAGGAACCACGCACGCATGACGCCGGCGATCACGGCAGGCGAGATCTTCCCGCCGTCGCATCCTGTGCCTGTGCCGGAATATCTCCAGCCATCGGTGCATGCGCCCTCGCAAAGCGGGGGACATCATAGGAGCTCAAGCTCGCCGGGGAGGGGACAGAGGAGAGGAAGTGTACCGCAGCAGATGGGAAGGGAGTGTTTGGAGTGCACGTCGCATAGGAGTAGGAGTGGGGGACATGGTGGCAAGAGAATGAGTAGTTCGTCGGCGCCTATTGGGGGGACGATGTTGAAAACGGTAAAGGCTGTACCCGGGGGAGATGGGTCGGGGAGGAGTGGTAGTGAGAGGAGCAGGCACAGCAGGGGGTGCAGTGAGTGTGCCCATTGATGAACGATATTACCAATCAGCGCCATACGTTTGTGAGTATACTGTCTGTACACTGTAACTACGTGTAGCGTCAGTATTTGTGAGTATACTGTTTGTACTTTGTGACTACGTGTAGCGTCAGTATTTGTGAGCTGTATTCTTAAGGCTGCGTAAAGGTGTGTCTGAAGGGGAAAACAGAATGTATGAGCAAGGTGATAGTCAGGATAGCGAAACGAGTCGTCCATCAGAGTCTTGCCATATCCGAACGCTAGACCTTACAGCTCCCACCTCCGCCTCCCTCAAAACTTGCCGATACTCACTTTGGCCTTTCATAGATGAGCTACTGCTTCATATCTATCTGCCCACCGATGTGTGAGGTCTTGCGACGCTTACGTAAATACCCCACCCGGTGTGGAAATTAAACGCGGTCCCCATTTTGGATGTTGACGCTCTGCTGCTGCTGCTGCTCGGCTCCTGCTCTCCTACTTTGCCACTCTTGCACCCCTCTTCCCTTCGTCTTCCTCCTCGCCAGTGCTCAGCCCACCACCTACGCAACCCCGCCTCTGTACCAGAGGAGTGCATCTACGCGTCCAGCAAAACGGCATAGGTCGGTACAGAGAAAACAAAACACCAGGACCGACACGCAGAAGGAGAAAACACGCGCAAGACACTGCGCGGCCGATCCGTCGTCAGCCTTTGCGTCCCCTCCCCTCCCCTTGGTCTCCCCCGCCTCCCATATATACCCTGCCGACGCACCAGTGTCTGGATTCAGAGAAATCTGAGCACGTGTGTGATTCGAGTGGCTGTTTCTGGGCAGGATGTCGCTATCGTCGGATTTGGACAAGTGAGTGATTCATTAATTCAGGAAAGCGTGGATGGGGAGAGAGATGCGATGTGAAGGGATATGGGCGAATGGATGGATGGATGGATGGTTGGATAGGTGGATGGGTGGATGGGTGCTGATGTTACTCGTTCGATTCCTTCCATTCCATTTTACCCTTCGCTGCGACCTTCACGTCTCGCCCTTACCCGGACTCTCACCCCCAACCCCGACCGCAACTCCAACCCGGCCTATAGACAAATCGAGCAGCTCAGGCGATGCGAGCCCATACCCGAGGCGCAGGTGAAGGAGCTGTGCACCAAGGCCAAGGAGATCCTGATGGAGGAGGGGAATGTGCAGTATGTGGATAGTCCTGTTACTGTGAGTTGTTGGTCCACTCTGTGCTTCTCCCTGTGTGCTCGGTCTGGGGCTGGGGCCACAGCAGGGCAAATGGGGTGGGTTGGGCTGGATTGGGCTGGGTTGGGTAGGGAGGAGGGTGGAGAAGATACGTGCACGAGAGTGTACTGGCTTAATGGGGTTTGGTGGGGTTTGTGACGGGGACGGACGATGAGAGATCGCGGCGGCGTTTGGGATGGGACGTGGGACGAGGGAGGCCCGAGAAGACTCGATCAAGGGACGGCTACTCACACCCTCCCACCCCCACCTTAGATCTGCGGCGATATCCACGGGCAGTTCTACGACCTGATGGAGCTGTTCAAGATTGGCGGTTTCTGCCCCGAGACCAATTATATATTCATGGGTGGGTCTGGCGCCATCTCGCTCGGTGATTGCTGTGCTGAACCTTGTTGGCGCGGGCGCTGGCACAGGCGACTTTGTGGACCGCGGATTCTACTCTGTCGAGACGTTCCTCCTCCTCCTCCTGCTCAAAGTGCGCTACCCGGACCGCATCACCCTTATACGGGGCAATCACGAGTCGCGCCAGATCACGCAGGTCTACGGCTTCTACGACGAATGTCAGCGCAAGTACGGGAGCTCAAACGTGTGGCGGTACTGCTGCGACGTGTTTGATTATTTGAGCTTGGGGTGTGTGGTGGATGGGAGGGTGTTTTGTGTGCATGGGGGGTTGAGCCCGGCGGTGCATCGGTTGGACACTGTGAGTTTGGGGTGCCAAGAGGGGGGCTGGGGTGGGGTGTGTATGTGGGGGGGGGGGGGGGCGATAGCTGACAAGGAGCGTGATGTACAGATCCGAGTGATTGATAGACGGCAAGAGGTCCCCCACGAAGGCCCCATGTGCGACCTCCTATGGTCCGACCCTGATGGTACGCTTTCCTTCCCCCCCACCCTCGCTCCGCATGCGCTGACAAGACTCGGGGGCCACAGATATCACAGGCTGGGGGATGTCGCCGCGCGGGGCGGGGTTCTTGTTTGGGCATGATGTGGTGGAGGTGAGTGGGCGGGTCGGCGGGGCGGAGCGAGGCGCTTGTCGGCTTGTCGGCGTTGCGCAAGAGACGAAGCATAACAAAGCGATGTGGATCATGCACTGACGGAGCCACGACACCCCCACGCCCCTACGTCCTCGTTTAGCAATTCAACCACACAAACGATATTGAACTGATCGCGCGGGCGCACCAGCTGGTCATGGAGGGGTACAAGGTGGGTCCGGGTGACTTCTCCCCTGGGTGTCTTAGTGTCGTGATATCGGGAGATCTCGCGGACTCGTTCATACGGAAGCGGTGCACGGGAAAGGAAACAACAGAGGAAAAGGACGCTAACGTGCGCACGGGGGATGTTGCAGCTCATGTTTGACCGGCGGATCGTGACGGTTTGGTCCGCGCCTAATTACTGCTATCGGTGAGCCCCCCCCCCTCCCCCCCTCAGTCCGATTGCCGCAGGGGCCGCTCTCCGAACGTACCCGACTGACACGAGCCCCCACCCCCCACGCGCAGCTGCGGCAACACGGCGAGCGTACTGGAGCTGGACGAGAACCTGCGGCAAGAGTACAAGGTATTTGATGCGGCGCCACAGGATGCGCGGTCTATACCACAGAAACGGCCGATGACCCATGAGTACTTTTTGTAAGGAGCGGCGGGGGGGAGCGGCATGGAGGGAGTGTGTGTGAGTGTGTGTCCCTGGGGGGAAGAAAGGAGAGCGACGACAGCGAAGGGAGCGGAGGGGTCTGTGCGCGTTTTAACTCGCCGGGTTGTTCTCATGCATGTATAAATACGTACAGGCGGTCTCTTGCCCTCTTCCATCCTCTCTCTCTCTCTGCTCATCCTCACAGCATACACTGCTGCCACTGCGCCCACTCGCCACCCACTCACTGCCCCGCTGGCAATACACTCCTTCACTTGCCCACGTCCACCAAAAGTTCGCTCTTTGCGCCCCTCCCACCATGTCCCCCCGCGCCTCTCTCCTCTCCCTCCTTCCCCTCCTCTCCCTCCTCGCCCTCGTCGCCTCCCCTGCCGCCTCCGCCAAACAAGACCCCCACCTCCTCGAGCGCCAAGCCCGGCACCGCGACCTCGTCGGCAGGCACGTCGCTCGGCAGTCCGAGCTCGATGAGGACTCGAGCTCCAGCGGGGTCGTCCCCGGCGGCTTCCAGGTCGTCGGCGACTCGGGGGTGTCGGCGCAGATGATGTTTCTGGGCACGGAGAAGACGGTCTACATCTTGGACAGTGAGTCGCTGGCGTACTTTCCATCCCCTCGCCCGCTTGAGTGCTCGGTGGTGTGGTGTCCAAGATAGTCAACGGGGGGCGTGCTGGCGCTTGGGCCTCGGGCTCGGGGCCAGACCCACTGGACAGCATTCACCCATGCAGAATCAATGCACGCAGAACACCACTGACAACGCCCCCCACCCCCCCACAGAGGCTGAGAACAACTCGCTCACGGTCACCAACGACGACGGCGCCGTCCACCCCGCATGGGGCACGTCCTACTCGCTCGACACCAACAAGGCCACGGCCATGCAGGTGTCTTCAAACACCTTCTGTGCAGCGGGCCTGCCCGTCGCTAATGGCTCTTGGGTCGTAAGTGTCCCCTCTGCCTCCTCTCATCGTCGCGTGGCGCAGCAAGTGCTGACAGGCGCGCACCGGCGCGACAGGTATTTGGCGGTAACCAGGCCGTGACGTACGGCGGCGCGGCCACCAAGGACGCGGGCGGGTCCAACCCGTACCTGAACACCGACGGCGGCGCGGCCATCCGTCTGCTGGATGCGTGCGACGACGGTAGCTGCAAGTGGAAAGAGGGGGGCGATGCTTTGACTATGAGCGTGAGTCTGGCCGGGCGAGCGTGCATAAGGGGGGTGGGCGGATGCTGATGTAGGCGGCTGGACGGCTGAATACAGAGCAAACGATGGTACCCCTCGGTCGAGATTCTGGCCGATGGGTCGTTGATCGTCCTCGGCGGCGACGGCAACGGAGGGTGAGTCGTGTCTTTTCTCTGCTTGAGGGGGAAGAGCGCAGCACTGACACCCCCGCAGCTACGTCTCGACGTTTGCGCAAAACAACCCCACGTACGAGTACTGGCCCAAGCAGCCTTCAGGCTCCATCTACATGGACTTTCTCAACTACACAGTCCCCATCAACCTCTTCCCGCTCACGTGGCTTTTGCCCCGCGGTACGTGATGCCGAGCGGTCGACCCATAATCAATGTGCGCCCCGCTGACCCCCAACCACACCCCACAGGGCAGCTATTCATGCAGGCGGCCTACAAAACCATCCTCTACGACATGGACACCAAAACTGAGACCCCTCTCCCGGACATGCCGTACGCCGTGCGCGTCTACCCCGCTTCGGCCGCCACTGCCCTCCTCCCCTTGACCAAGGCAAACAACTACACCGCCACCATCCTCTTTTGCGGCGGGTCAAACGCCAACTTCAGTCTCTCGAGCGACGGCGGCGCACAGTTCAACATTACGGCGGTGGTGGCAGACGATTCGTGCGTGCGGATCAGCCCCGAGGACGAAGACCCGACGTATGTGGATGACGACTCGATGCCCGAGGGGAGGAGCATGGGGCAGTTTGTGTACTTGCCTGATGGAACCATGTGGATGGGGAACGGGTGAGTCTAGCTGTCTGTTTGGCTGTGGTCGTAGGTTCGGGGGTGCTGACGGGTGGGATACGCAGTGTCCACATGGGTTCTGCTGGGTACGGTAGTGATCACTTCTCGATTGGCATGAGCTACGGCCAGGAGCCCCTGTATCAACCCGCGATCTACGAGTGAGTTGCTCTGGTGTTGGCAGATAGCCGAGAGCAGCGCTGATCCTCTGCCCCAGCCCGAGCGCCCCCTCAGGCCAGCGATGGTCCAGGGATAACATTGGCAAGTCCACCCAGGAGCGCATGTACCACTCCACCGCTATCCTCCTTCCCGACTCTTCCATCCTTGTCTCTGGGTCCAACCCCAATGCCGACGTATCTTTCGCCCAGTGGCCCGTGAGTCTGCCCGGGTGGAACTGAAATGGGCAACACTGATGGCCCGCCGCACGCACAGACGTCCTACTCGGTAGAGCAGTGGTACCCCACGTGGTACAACGAGGAGCGCCCCGTCGTCTCAGGTTTCCCCACCACTCTCTCGTATGGTGGCGACTACTTCAACGTCTCGTACACGCCCTCCGACTCGTCTTCCAACCCCAATAACACCAAGGCCGTTGTCATCCGCACCGGGTTCTCCACTCACGCCATGAACTTTGGCCAGAGGTATCTCGAGCTCGACACGAGCTACACGCTGGACGAGGCGTCTGGCGAGGTCACGATGCATGTGGGGCAGATGCCCCCTAACCCGAATCTATTCCAGCCTGGACCGGCCATGATCTACTTGGTTGTCGATGGGGTCGCGTCGATCGGCAAGGTGAGTTGTAGCGAGGCAGTATATGGGGGCAGGATCTAACGAGCATGGCGACGTAGATGGTGTCTATCGGCTCGGGAGATATCGGCACGCAGCCCACCGCCGACGCCGCCATTCTTCCCGACACCACCACCATCCCCATCGCCGCTGCCACCACCATCGGCGAGTCCGCCGAGTCCGCCGTGGCCACCGGCTCCCGTAACTCGTCCAGCGCATCGTTGGCCACAAATGTCACCGCGTCGGCCACCTCTGGGGCAGCGGATCTGCGCTGGAGCCTCGGGGCCGTGCTGAGCGGCATGGCGGCCACGGCGGCCTTGCTGGTCTAGGTCGTACCTTGCGTTTCGCTGTAGTGTTGCTTTCTTGGATAGACCTTTAGGACAATCACTGTATACTTGTCTTTCGCTTCTTGATTGGTTCCCCTCCCCTGCCCCCTGCTACGTGCGTCCTCTTCTTGTCTCGCCCTTATGGGGGGGTCCGTGGGCGGAGCGCCGCAGCGCACGGCGATGGCTGAACTACAGACAGGTTGCATAGATTTATTCCTGTCTGTCATTTGCCTTTCATTCCCCACATGCCCCACCCGATTGCATAGGGCCCCGCCATTTCCACCACCTTCTTGATCCTCGTCCCCATACAGATAGAACACCATACAGCAGCTTCTACATCACATACAAGTCAGTAGCTGAGCTAGCGCCTCTGGGGTCGACCGCCCTGCCCCTCCCCACAGGCATGCCCCTTCGACTCGACTCGACACTTGCATCACATCCCCATCCCATCGACATCCTGACATCGCATGTCCCCCTACACTATGCACATATATTCTTAATGCCCAAATGAAGCACTAGCACGGACATACTTCTTGGCTCGTGAGCGAGCATGCGCCGAGTGTCGTTGGAGGGTGCGCCTGAAGCAGATAGATAGATATGTTTGTGAAGGATCGATATTGTGAATTAATTCAGTCACAGTATAGATGAAGAAGTAGTGCGTGTACAGGTCAGTAGACGATGTGCGATGCGAGAATGAATGTGATCATGCTGATAAGCCACAAACCATGCCAACACCTCTCCCCGTGGAGTACATGCATCAGGCGGCGGGGGGACAGGGCTAATGGATGCAGCAAAAGTGCGTGGAGGTGGGTGTGTTTGCATCTTGTTGTGACTTTTATACAGCACGGCGATGCTATCTCTACTTCTGTTCTCTCATGTCTATTATCTCCCCTCCCCACTCCCCATCCCCCCCTCTCCCCCATCTCGTAGAAGTGTGAGATTAAACACAACACACACGTACACATGAAAATTGATGAGGAAAATGATAGATTATGCAAGGTAAATAAGATTGTGTGAACACCAGCGGTGTGTATGCGACGATGATGTAGTACTTCCTCTCCGCCCTTCTTTCCCCTCTTCCCCTCTCCCCTAGGCCCCCGGTGCAGTTCGCGAACTCTCTCGCACTCACCCCACTCAAGTCACCCACGCGACTCCCCTCTCAACCCTTTCTCTACGAGAAGAAGTACCTCGACTCCCTCACCTTATCCACCTGGAACACCCCCCGCGGCGGACAAGGTGGCAGCACATCCTTAAAGTGCACCCAACCTTGTTTGCCGATAGTGACAGGCTGGACGCCGTGCATCATCTCGCCTTCTTGGGGCTCGCCATCGTACAGGGCGGGGTCGACGTCGGGGTCGAGTCCAGCATCCGAGGTCTCGGAAACGTCAGGGTCGACGTCAAAGGAGTCGTCGAAGGAGGTCGGGGAGGAGAGGGAGGAGGAGGGAGAAGGGGAAGGAGACGATTCCTCGAATTCTTCGAAATTGGCGTCGAGTTCTTCGGGGGAAGAAGAAGAGGTGCCCTGGGGCTTGTCCGTCACCCCGGACATGGCGGCGCGTCGGTGTTTGAGGTCGACTTTGCGCTTGTGCGCGTTGGCAGAGATTTGCCGGGCGTGCTCGATGGGGATGAGGGCGTCCTGGTATCGCTCGAGGAACTGCGGTCGGGGTCAGTGGGGGCACTGGCAAGGATAGGGGAGGGTGTAGAAAGGGAATAAGAAAAGAGAGACGTACCTCCTCACGGAGCTTCCCGACGAGATCCTGGGAGTGCAGCTCGACGAAAGTGTCGCGAATGAGTCCAGACATGTGGTCGACAGTGGACGGGTGGGTCCAGTACGAGTCGTGCACACTCGCAAAAGTGACTTTGTGCCGCTGTAATTCCGCCATACTACTTGTCAGCATGCTGTCGCCGTTCCATGGTGCAAGGGGACATTACACACCTTGCACTTCAACGCCGTCAAAAGCATATGCGTCGCGTCGAGCGAGTGGATAAAGTTCGGAGGGAATGCCGTCGCCTGCTTCAGCGAGCTCACCTCGGTCGCCGTGTTGGGGTCCGAGATGTACACCGACTGCAGGGCCGTCATCACCTGCCGCTTCGCCGCCTTCCTGTAAGGCTGTACGACCGGCAGCCCAAGGTGGCTCGTCCACACCACGGAGGTCATGTACTCCTTGGTGGCAGGTCGCTTGTTACCAGCCCCAGTGTATGTCGGGGGCAGTGTTGCGAGCTCATAGACGCGCGAGGCAGGGCACGAGCGTGAAATGAGGCGCGCAGACGTGGTGAGCCAGTCCATAATGGCTTTGGCCCCCGAGAAGAGGTCACCGATACAGTTGAGCACCTGGGAATGGGTCAGCGAGTTGCTGTGGATGCAAGGGGGGCATGGCAACTTACAGTCTTGGCGATGTAGCCAGACACCAGGTAGAGGTCCTCTTGAGCGATTCCCTCCCTCGCTGTGAGCTGCTTCGCAATCTGCTCTCGCGCTCCAATGAACGTCACACCTGCACGCCAAGTCAGTACCACCCCACACCGCGCAACAGCACACTTAGCTTACCATAAACCGTGGTCATGACAGTCTGCTTGACCACCTTTCGCCCCAACGGCCTCTTGATCAACAACGCCACCTCCAACCCGTTCTTCTTGTCCTCCTCGATGACCTTGTTCACAATATCCACCACGCCAGTGTAGATATCTGCGGGCTTGTCGCCAGCCTCGAGGTTTACTGCCTTGGCGCCGCGGACGTCACCGCCCAAAGCGGCGTAGTGCTGCATGCCGTTGCACGTGCCGTCCTGGTGCACCGGCAAGCTGCACTCGTAGAGCGTAGGATCGGGGGAACGCAGAGCGGCGGTGAGCTCAAAGCAGGTGGCGAGACACTGCCAAGGGTCCTCGGCCTGGAGCCACCATCGATTGCCCTGCAAGCAATGTCAGAAGCATCCTAAATAGACATGAAACTAGGGCTCACCTCCAAAGGCCTGTCGGCAGAATCGAAGATCTCGGCCTCGTGCTTCTGCGCAAAGTTCGCCCGGTCCTCAAAGCTTGCCTTGTCGTACCCATACACATTCGCCAAGTGAATTCGCAGCCACTTCAAGCCCATGGCCCCTAACGGCTTCTTCTCCCCAAACTTGAGCAGCCCTCTGCACAAGTCGTCGCCTACCGGTGAGAGATGCGGGGGGATAGGGTACGCTCTGCCCCTAAAGTCCATGTTGTGTGGCAAGTAGAACGTGTCCTTCAAATATGCCCGAGCGACCTCGAGGTTGTAGTTGAACTTGCAGCGCTCGGCGTGGTCCTTACGCTGCTGGCCAACAACCAGCTTGAGCTTCTCCATGTACGTGACACGTGCTTGGGGATCATGGTCGAATGTCTCGGGCTTCTCGGGGAACTCGTAGACAGAATTCGCCTCGGACGCGGGGATGTCGGCGATCGCCTCGCCCCTGTTCCAGGTCTCAACGACAACGTCAAAGACCTTGCGGTTGATCGTCCACGGTGTGGAAGAGAGGACGTCGAGGCCATGGAAGACAGGCTCGAGGTGGCCCTGCGCGGAAGCCTCTTGCAGGTATGCCTGCTGCTCCACAGAATCCTTGTAGCGCATGACGGGGACTGCATGGGTGGTCAGCTGCAGGTCCAAACATCTGAATTGGGAGGACTCACCGGAATGGAGCAGGTACCCTCCAGAGTCGTGCGATGTCCACGGTCGCGGCTCGACAAGCATCGGAAGATGCTTCGGGTGGAGCACTACGCCGACATCATCTCGCGCCAGGCGGCTCGCGATCGCCGGGTTAAGCTTGATCACACCAAGCTTCTTCCCTCGGACATACTCGTAGAGGTGCGAGAAGGCCGGCTGCTCCTCGGTCCTGTGGGTAGATCAAATTATTAGCTCGGCCCAACAACAGAAAGGAACAGGAACCATGACGCACACCTCCTCGCCAGTGATACGATCTGTCGTTGTCCTCTCTACCTTGGCAACTTTCAGCAGCGCCTCTATGAGCTCTGCACCCACACCGAGCTGGACAATACGTGTCCACGCAGGTGTCCACACCTGCTCCAAAGCAACTGTTGAACCGCCATTTGACGCTTCTGTCCGCGCCTCCGCCTCCGCCTCATCCGCACTCTCAGCCGTCTTCTCACTCTCACGCTTCTGTGCCAGTTTCTCCCCAATGTTCTTCCACACTGCCCCGATATGGCGGCTCGTCGGCTTTTGCGTGACTGGGTCCATTGAGCGCTGCCAGTGCTTCGAGTCCGTCCCGGCGACATTTTTGATTGTCTCTGCCCGGTACTCTGTCTCCACCGCCTTGCCGACAGCGACCATCCCCCGGAGGGCTTTCATCCCGTCCGACACGCCGCCCGAGCCCGCCATGCGCATGATTTCCAGGATCGTGATGAGCGCGAGCTTGTCAACCGGCAAAAGCTCGAGGTACAAGAGGAGCACATGCGGCTTCATCCTCGCTGTTGCCGAACCCATCATGTTCCCCGCATCAGCGTTCCGTGCAGCCTGTGCGCTGGCCTCGTCGCGAAGTGCGGCTATCCGCTCCGTGAGCTCGGTGGTGAGCTGCTGCAACCAGGTATGCATCCACCCTTGGAGGGCTGCACCCCCAAGAGGAGCGGCATTCGTGCCCGCGAGGCGCGCTGCGGCCTCTTGGAGCTCGGCACGAGCGGCGGTGAGCGAAGCAGTCTCGAGGGCATGCTGGCGGAGACGCGGAAGGGCCGCCGAGTCAATGCTCGCAAGGGTCGTCCGGAGGTTACTGACGTTGAAACGGGGCACTGCCTCGTCTTCATCTTCGGCAGTTTTATCAGCATTCGAACGCCCGCCCAGCTTCCTCTTGTTTTTGCGTGGTCTCTGCACGTCCAAGGATCTGTCAGTTCGGCACCCGTGTACGTAGAATGCAGACGAGCCGACTGACCTCGAGGATGGGAGATACCTCCGTGATGACTTCTTTGGCAATCTCCTCCCGCTTCTCTACATCGATGTTCTGGGCGTCGCGCACAGCGGCGACGAGTTCTGTCATCCCTCGACTCCTCGCGAGCTCTTCTATCGCCGCACATGCCTCGGGAAGGACCGAAGGATCGAGATTGCTTAGAAGAAGGGAGACGGGGAGATCTGGGTCTTCCAGATAGTGGATTATGGGGTCAAGAGGGGATTTCGACCTGTCACACCATGATTACATTAGCGACCGGCACGGTGGCGGTATAGGTTGCAGGATGCCTCACTGGATGAGCCCGTTGAACCACCCCTGGTACACCCTGATACCGTTCATAGCCAGCGCTGGTCTCCGTCTACCCGCCATCCCGTGCAGGTCCTCCCATTTGGCCACCAAATTCTCTGCTCGCTTTCTCCAGGTGTGTCCCGACGGCGTATTCTGGTCAACGACCCCGATGCTCGCGACTCCCTGAGTGACCATCGCCCAGACCTCTGTGTCCGGTACACGCTTGTCGCTCGCCACCGAGTCTTCAATGAGTTTCCTGAAGATCTGGTATGCGCGAGGGATGTGCTCTCGTCGGCGCAGGCAGATGGAAATCATGGAGAGGGAGTCGAGGACACCAGTGGAGGGGTAGAGGTACGCCTGAGGCCCGGCACCTGGGACGGGATTGTTGCTGACGCTGGGAGAAGGGAGCTGGAGGATGGAGCGGTTCAGGCTGGGCGGAGGAGAGGAGGGTTGGAGGATGCTTGTGAGGGGTTCAAGGGGATCGAGAGGCCGCTCGATGGGCGCATGGTGGTAGAACGCAGGAGGATCATGGGCCGCCGCGTGCTGAGCGACGGGAGGCTGGAGACGCGGGGAAGTGGGGTTGGCATACGCTCTGGAGGAGTAAATGGTGGTGCGGGTGAGGGCGGAATGGCTGCGGGAGGTGAGGAGACGGGGGGAGGAACGATGGAGGGAGCGGAGTGGCAACATGGTGTCGTGTGATGGCTGTTGCCAGCAGTTTTTCGGGTGAAGCGGCGAGGGGTATGAGAAGGGCGACGGGTGGGCGGGCTAGCGGGGAGGAGAGGGAGGTCGAGTGGGTGTTGTGCACCTGCTGGTGGGGGGTGCTTTGCTCCCAGGGTGCGTTTTGTGGGTGTTGTGCGAGCAGAGAATATGAATAACAAGTTGAAGGTTCAAGAAGACCTTCGCCCGTCCACTCACGCTTCGACAGACAGAAAATCTCGCCTGGTGGAGGACTGGCTAGGGGCCCGTCACGTGGCTACCACGCGCGGGCCACGTGGAAGCCACGTCGCCCATGCCAACGCAGATCACCCCCAGCGACGTCTTCTTCACACTCTACAATGTACATATGATCATCTTTCGCCCACTGCTCCAGCAATGTGCCATGCACAGGAAGTGATGTATCTACAAGCGTCCATTGCCTGCCCCCCCCTCCTCCTCGTCCCCCCCTCCTCTTCTCCCCCCTCTCCCCCCCTCCTCCCTTACTCCACCGCCACGCCTACACGTCCTCCCCTGCACTGTCCACACTCAGCAGCAATGGACTAAAAAGCGAGCGAAAAATAGAATGGTAAACGATAGGAGTATGAAGAAAGTGGGTTTATCAATGCTAGGGTTTCCTTTTCGATCGTTTCTCGTCCAATGCTGTTCGGTTCAATGTCTCTCACGTATATTCCCCTTCCTCCCCCCGCCCGTCCCTCGCCCTCGCCCCATGATGTCGGTACTCATCTTCATCTTCTCAATCTCCTCCCAGGCTAGGCGTTCTTGTCGCCCCCAGACGAAGCCTTTTTCTCCCCACCTCCTCCCCCCTCACGCTTCAACCCCGCGACCGAACCGAAGCCCGCCCTCGTACGGCCCCCACGGAACCCCGGACCCCCACGCCCGCCGCCGCGGCGGAACCCGTCGAATCGGGTGGGGGGGTTCGAGATGCTGATGGTGACCTCGGAATCCCGGATGGACTGCGTAATGGAAGATATCAGCGTGAATGGTATGGTGTCGATGGAGTGCAAACCAACCTTCTTGGCCGCCTTGAGAGCTTGGTTCATGACGTCCTCAGAGTCAAAGTCGGCGTAGGCAAAGTCCTAGGTTTTGCCCTTGGTCAGACGCTTCATCGCCATGTTCCCATGTTAATTGCAATGCCAGCTCACCTTTTGCTTGTTCGTGAGGCGGTCCGTAATGATTTTCACCTGAAGTATCTATCCAGCAGCATCAGCACCAGCCCCAGCACACTTTCCATCATCTCACAGACCAAGCTGCCCAGCCACCGCTCACCTTCGAACTCTGCTCCCCGAACAGCTCCTTTACCTCTTCCTCCGTAGTGGGGTCCGGGATCCCCTTGATGTACAGCGAATGCCTCTTCGGCCTAGGCTCGCCCGTAACTGCCTCCGCAGCATCCGAGTTCTCCCGGCTGTGCACAGGCTTCTCCGCCTTCTCGCCAGCTTCAACAGCTGCCGAGCCGTTGGCCGCGGGCGCAGCAGTCCCTGCCGCAGGAGTTGCATGCTTGGCCTCGCCCTTCGCGGTCTTGTCAGAAGTCTTGTCGGCAGTCTTGTCGGCAGTCTTCTCGGCGGGTACAGCCGTGGACTTGCCGTTGGCTGTGGCATTCTGGGTCTCAGCCTTGCCACCGGGAGCCGCCTTGCCAGCAGTAGCGCCGGCCGCTGTAGGCTTACCCTCAGGCTTATCCTTTGCTGTGCCAGCCGGAGCAGCCCCAGCAGCATCTGTAGGTGCCTGAGCCTGGGCCTGAACACCCTGGGCAGGTGTGACGCTCTGCACGCGACCATGACGCGGGGCGGGCCTCACACCCACGGGCACGGTGTTGACACCTCGTACAGGGCCGCCGCCCGGGGCCACAGGGGTCTTGCCAGCGGGCACGGTGTTGACACCTCGTACAGGGCCGCCGCCCGGGGCCACAGGGGTCTTGCCAGCGGCATCCTGCTTGGGCACAGCACCTGCTGGGGTAGTACTCTGGGCCTGGGCCTGGACAGGGGGCTTGGCGATAGGGTTGGCACCCACGCTGGAAGCTGCGGGGCCGCGGGGAGGGACGATTTGCTTGTTGGTGGGGTCGACGGGCGCGGAACGCCGGGCGTTGGCAGGGGGGGCGTTGACTGCAGTGAGGGCATTGGGGAAGGGGGTGTTGACCGCGGCAGCGGACTTGGGAGCAGGTCCGCGGTTGATTCGATGGGCAAAATTAAGGCCTGAGTAGAAGATATGTGTCAGCGGGCAGAAACCGCAGCTGGACACCGATACAGAAAGCCTACCGTTAGCCTTCATTTCGGCAGACACCCTGCTGTCGGAGATCGAAAGCATCATGCAGCCGTACTCGGCATCACTACAGAGAGCAGTCAGCTGGAGCTTGTAGACATATTGGATAAACCTTACGGGAGACCCCAGTGCCAAATGTTTGTCCACTGGCCATCATCCGCCGCTGGCACCTTCTCCATGATGCTGAGCGTCTTCTGCAGCATAGCGTGTTGCTTCTCACTGGATCATTGAATTTCCCGTCAGCTCGATGAGCACGCGGAGGAGGATCAAGATTCGTAGACTCACTTCAACGAGCTCAGAACCACTTGCCTCACCTGCTCGTACAAACCAAAGAAGGTAGTCTTGGCCTGCGCCAGCTTCTTCTGGTACGACTCAAAGTCCGAGTGGATGGAGAACTCGTTGTATGAGACGGGGTATCGGACTGTCATTGCGATGAGTAGATATTCAGCATAGAAAGAGGTATCCGACTCACAGTGAAGACCACAAGAGACCGTAAGGTCGGCCTTAATGGCGTTGCACACCATCGCGAGCAGACCATTTCTGCTGATGGGCGCAGCCGTTATGAACAGACGTGTCTCGGAGTTGTCATGCACCTACGTAGGGAGCTAGTCAGAAGGAGGTCCGGTATATATGATCATGTTAACATGTGTCACTTACGCGCTGTGCCGTATCTATCAACTCTCCGATCTGCAAGGCCGTTGCCCACATGGTTCCCTGCGCGCCGGCTATGCTGGCATGCCCGTCACCTACATCTGCTGTCAGTAAAGCACCCATACGCAGAGGTAGAGAAGTAGGCACCCACCATAGTTGACTGCGAGAGTGATGTTGCGTCAGCCTAATGCCCATCACGCGTTGCCACCGAGCCCAACGGCACAAAGTCACTCACAGAGTTTGTGGGTCGCGACTGTTCCGCCCAACCCAAACAGCCTAAGCTTGACCCCACCGACCTCTACAAGCCTCGTAGTCGCCTCATCAATGATCGCCAGGTTCTGCACCTCATACTCGCCCGTCCTGAACTTCTCTATCACCTTGATGTCCTCGATGAGCCCCCAGGTGGTGAACACAGGCACCGGGAAGTTTATCGCGCCCGAGAGCAGGTGGGGGAATTGAGAGAGGGGGAAGTGAATGGACGAGTTGTTGAGCTGGTTGATGAGGGGAGCTCGGCCTTGGGAGGCGGGGATGGAGAGGAGCTGCTGGCGCGTGGCAGGGGGGATGAGGGGGCAGTACTGAATAACGTGTCGTAGGATCCTAAGGTGCGGATCGCGTGAGCAGACTGTGTTTTCAACTACAAGTTCCGGTTCAGGTCGCTTGGAGCAGGCACGCACTTGTCTCCCATACGGTCCACGCTATCTGCAGTCATAAACCCAAAGTCGCCAGTATGGATGACCGCCGTCGCCTCATGCTCGCGAATGAGCCTGTTCAGTTCATGGTCTGTGCGGAAAGGCATTCGTCAGCGGCGATTGTCAAAGACACGGGAGGCAGAGAGTAGCTTACAGTCACCACGGATGTCTGCGACACACAGGATGCGACCGGTCTTGCCTGCGAGGACAATCCTGGGAGGGGTGTCAATGGTGGACCGAGCCTTCTCTGTCGGAGGGGGTGAGAAGACGCCGTTTGCCTTCACAGCTTTGGAGGCCATTGTTTTTGTGTGGAGTATGTACGTTGGGTAGTTGGGAGGGTGGGTATAGGTGAGGACGTGGGAGGAAGGGGCTGTGCTTTTTCGAGCAGGATGCAAGGAGGAAGAAGGAGGGAGGGGATGAGAGATGGCTGGAGAGAGAGAGGAGAGTGAATGAAGAATGCCATGTCCTCATTAGTGGCGATCAAAGCCGCCGCTTTCATCGTGATGTCACCACCTTTTTGCTGGCTGATTGTGGGCCTTCTGCAAGCAAGTGGCATGCATATAGAGGTATGTGCAGATAGCTAGAAGAGAGGAACACAACTGCCTCATGCATGGCCAGAAAGTTTATGGCTGTGAGGGGCCTGAAACACGCTGCAGTATTGGGCTCAAAAGTGCCACAAAGATTTCAGATTGCTGGAGTGATCACGCGCGAAGAGCGGCTGCTTTCCCCTTCAGCTTACGCTTCTTGTTGTTCCACCCATCCTCCCCTAATCTCAATCACACAACCGTCATGTCGTTTGGAGGGTTAGTCTTACATTCTGTGCCTGCTTAAATATACTGCACTGACTCCAACCCATATCTCAGGTTTTCGTTCGGCCAACCATCGTCCGCCGCCCCAGCAGCAGCTCCTGCCCCAGCTGCTGCCAACCCCTCCCCCTTCGGCAGCTTCGGTGCGGCTGCTCCGGCCACCAACACCCAAACCACAGCGGGCACAAGCAACACAGGAGGTGGCCTATTTGGTGGTTTGGCGCAGAACCAGCAGAACCAGCAACAGCAGCAAGGGCAAGCCCAGCCACCAGCAGGGAACTCGTTGTTTGGCTCATTTGGGGCCAAACCTGCAGCACCTGCGGCTAGTACAGGCGGATTCGGAGGGTTCGGACAGGCGAAGCCTGCGGGAGCCGGTACGGGGCTATTTGGGTCGACAGCGCCAGCTGCCCCAGCGGGCGGGGCAGGGCTCTTTGGGTCGACGGCGAGTCAACCTGCCCAGCAGCAACAGACGGGGTTATTCGGGTCAACGTCTCAGCCTGCTCAGCCGAGCGCGGGCACAGGTCTGTTTGGGTCTTCCTCCCAGCCTGCTCAACAGCAGAACACTGGGACCGGCCTGTTTGGATCGACCTCCCAGCCCCCCGCTCAGCAAAACGCCGGCTCGGGGCTGTTTGGCTCCATGTCACAACCCCAAAACACCGGGACGGGCCTCTTTGGCTCCACAACCCAACCCCAACCTCAGCAGCAGCAGGGCAATTCCCTCTTTGGACAGTCCACCAACAACCAGGCGGCGTCAACGAGCCTGTTTGGGTCGACCGCCCAGCCGGCGCAGAACCAGCCGCAGGGGTCACTGCAGACGTCTACCAACCAGGCAGGGTCGAGCAGCGTGGAGAAGACGACAAAATTCACAGACCTGCCTGAAGCAGCGCAGAAGTACATTGAGCAGCTCGAGTGAGTTTTCTGGGGGTTGATGTACATATAGCACATGCAGACATGGCTGACATCAAAGTAGCAACCATATCAAAGCTCAGAAGGCGGAGGCGACGAAATTGCAGACGGAGGCCCTCGGGCGGGCGATATGGCAAACAAGTCTGGACATCAAAACCGCCAACGAGGTAAGCATCACTGCTTATCTTTCCATCCATTGAACCTCGCTCATCATGACACATGCGGTGTAGGAGTACTCGTCCATCTCCCACACTCTCTCATCCCTTAGCTCATCTCTTACCCACCTCCGCGAGAAGATGATGGACCAGGGACGGGACGTTGAGCGGCTGAAGGAGATATGGGAAATCTACACCTCCGCGGAGGGTAGGATGGGTCAGGCAAGACTCGGAGCCTACAGAGAGTTCCCACAAGAGTGAGTGCATTGACCGTGAGGTGTGAAGACATGGCTGACAGATGCTCGCAATCGTAGATTCTTCGGGCGTGTCGCAAGCCAGATGGAAGAGCGGGTAGGGAGGTACAAGAAGACGATCGCGGTAAGTCCACTGCTTTCGCCCATGCCGCCCGTATATCTAGCTGACCGGCGACTCCCCAGCAACTCAACCGAGTTGTCACTTCCCTCGGCTCCGAGCACAACACTTCTTCACCTCAAGCCATTGCTCAGACTATCAATAACCACCAGCAGGCTGTGTTGGCGCTTGCCGCGCAGCTTGACCAGCTGCAGCTGAAGATGAATGCGCTGAAGGCCGAGTTCACGTGAGTAGGGTCTTCGCTCATACTTTGAGTGGTAGTTTGTATTGCTAATCGTAGTGCAGCGCGGAGTGGAGGGACAAGACAGGGTCTGTGAGAGATCCGTTTGAGATGGCGAGGGAGGAGAGGGCTGTTAAGGCTTGACTGGGACGTGTACGTCGTCTACGTCGTGTGGGTCATATGTAATATACAATATGCATCAGAGCATAGTAGGAAAAACAACGGCATCCTTGTTATTGTCGGCGTGATATACTACTCGTCCCATCGTGAATCTCAAAAGAGGACAAGTCCTTATTCACGCCATCCGAAGCAGTGCTACGGAGAGCTACTTTAAAAGTCTTTTGATATTCGCCAAGAGCCTGTCCTCATCGGAATGGGTCAAGCAGAGACACTCGCTCCGTCGTCGATAGCCCAGTAAGGGGGGACGGGAAGTGTCGGTGCAGTACTGGCGTGGGGTGATACGTAATCTATGGGGTATAGTGCTTGTGCTTTATTGTTTGGTTTGTCAAGGGGGCAGGCCGTTCGCGGAGAGCTGGACGAGGCTGCATATGGCGTTCTCTGTGGACCCCTGGACGCAGAAACAGCGCTTGACGAACGAAGAGACCGAGAAGATAACTGTCTGTACCACCATAAGCTGGCCTGCAGAGTCGGAACTGCGGCGCGGCTTCCTGAATACTGGTGGAAGGCAAGTCAGTGTGTAAAGTGCAAGAAGAGAACATATGGTGCTGGATGGAAGAAGGGGATGATACGGACCGCTTCGTCCGTCCATGAAGCAGAATGCGGAGAGATAGGCGCGCGAGGGATGTTCATTTGGGGCGACGCGCCTGTTTGATTTTATCGTGCCGTGTTTGTTCCGTTGGCTGACGGCGAGTCCACAGTGCTGGGTATTGAATGTTTGGTTATTTGCTGGCTATGTTCTCTTCTTACTTGGGTAGCCGACATATTATAAGGGCTGTCAGCTGCTCTTCGTCAACACGTTTGACATCGCCAGCAACATTGGAAAACAGCAGTCATGTCTTCTCCTACTACGTACCAGAAGGCGAAGCTCTCGCTGTGAGTCCAACACCGTCCGGCCGTTTACCGTTACCGAAAGCATATGCTGACCCGAACAAACAGCGCCATGTTGGGTATCAATGGCCTACCATTTGACGAGTACCTCTCTGAGCTCCCCCCTCTCCCCGATTCCCCTCATTACTCTCGCCATATCGACGACATACCCGAGGGGATCGTCACCGAGGGTATATCGCGGCACAGTACGCCTATCGCGCCGCCCCTATGTGATCACAGGAAGGCAACGAGCTCGGAAGGGAGCCATGAGGGGACGCCGAGCGGGACGCTAGGAGAGAAGACTCTGTGGAGGCTTGGCAACATGAGGGGAAGGATTCCTCTGGCTACCCAGCCGATGCTCTCTGCGGACCACTTTCGTGAGGCAAAGAAGGACCGCGAGCCGATCGCTCTGCACGCTCCCTCTCCCGTTCAGTCAACCCTCCAACCCTCCTCTACCTCCCATCTCCCATCTCCTCCACCACCGGAGTCTGGCCTCCCAGCGCCGCGCCTCTCCGCGTCATTCCGGATCCCCAACATGGGTGATGCGTCCCTCATAGCGGATTGTTCCCTGTTTGGCGGGGCCAGCAGTAGCATGGCGGATGATAGCCTGGAGTATGAGCTTCATGAGTTCAGGCCTAAGGGTCGCGGTGATTTCCAGGGCGAGGAGAAAGAGGGTGGGGGGAAGAACATCGGGGTCGGACTACAGGTGCCGGCCGTGCGTCATCTCAACCACTCCACCATCCTCCCATCCTCTCCAGCAAAATCCGCCCACCTTCTCGCCTCCACAAACGCGATATACCGCGCCGATCCCCCATGGAACCGGGACATATCCGTCCTGTCCAACATCTCGGACGACTCAGGCGACGCTGCCACTCTTTCCCGCCCGTCGTCCCCTACTCGCCAGTCATCACACAAATCCCAGAGCATCCCGTATTCGGGCTCGGGCTCGCTCTGTGGGTTCCCGACTTCCAACTCCAAACGCACTTTCCCAGCGTCTTCCTCTGGAAGCTCGCTTGCGGCTGTTGGAGAGGAGGGGGAGCAAGGGCTCGACCCGGAGATTAGCACGCTGCTCCCCGCTAGCCCTCAGAAGGCGCCACATCTCTTGCATGGTAATGAGACGATTGCGGCCGGAAGGATGTTGGAGGAGGAGTCTAGCCTGCGGCCCCATCCCCCGTATCCCTTGCGGGCACAGAAAGACCGGAGGCGCATGGTGGATGAAATGGGAGATGTGACGATGGATGTGAAAGACTTGATGGCGAAGGTGGGGAAACCAAAGAGGGCATCTGGGACGGAGGAGAGCTTTGTGGATTTGCTCCACACGGATGACATGCTCAATGGCATGGATATGTGAGTGCAGAGCATCTGTTAGGATGAACCTGATACTCACTATTGTCATAGGACCATGATGATTGGGGACGAGACTATGATGCTGCCATCCAAACTACGGCCAGAGCGATCTACCCTTCCTGCGAGCCCCGCAAAATCGACAGGTATTCATGCTGTTAAGCAACACACCACAGCTCTCCCCACATCCCAATCCAACCGTATGCTTTCCTCACCCGAGGAACGTGCGCCGGGGCCGACCCCCCAGGCTGGTCTCGTCAGGTCTAAAAGCCTGTCAAGGGTGGCGGAGATCATTGCACGCGTAAAGGAGGGGAAGACAAGCCAGGCCCAGCGAAGTGCCAGGCCTCTTTCCCCACCTAAGACGGCTGTCACTGCCCGGTACTACACCACACATGATCGGGCTGCCCCCGCTGCTACCCCTGTCATGCCTCGTTCGCGAATAGGAGCTGTACCACATACCACTGGCGGGTCGAGGCGCATCTCCCTGTCCGCAGGGGCTGTGCCTATGCCCAGGAGTGCTTCACAGAAGGCGATTACGTTGCCTGGGCCACAGTCTGCCGTTACCCAAGTAGCGAGGAGTAGACCACAGCTCCCCACATCACACCAGCCGTCATCATCGCTCAGCAGGTTTACCCCCGCAAGCAAGCCAACTGCAGAGGCTCGGCCTTCTAGCTTGACAGCTCGAGTGGCTCCCGCTACTGTGTCCCGCGCTACTAGAAACAGCCTCGCGCCTCTTGGGACGCAAGTCAGTGCGGGGACAAGGATCGGCTCTGCATCTAGCAGTGTGACCAGCACCGCTGCAATGCCCAGGCTTCCAACAGCCACTGGCACATCAGCAACTGCTCGGGCAACGCGGACCTCCACTTTAGGTGGCGCATCTTCATCAGCCGCCAGTGCTGCTGCGTCCCGTGCAGCCCGGCCGTCTGGTGTGTCGGGAGACGAGCGTCCGTTGGGCCTTCCCAAACCTGGGAGCGGACCATCTGCGCGATCGGCGCCTAATCCAGGGGCGGAGCGCATATCCACTACTGCTAGGCAGAGGCCATCCCGTACCTTTGGTGGAGACGCAACAGCCACCACAAACAGGCTGAGCCGTCCTCCCCCTTCTTTTGCACCCTCTGCGGAGACCAAGAAACCTGTCAGCAGACTTTCCGCCGGTCCCACTACCAGTGCTAGCTCCCGCCTCCGTCCCATCTCCACCACAGCAACTACTGTGGCCCAGCAGTCTACTCTCCCATTGTCTCGCACTTCTAGAACTGGTAGGCAGTCGACCAGACCCCTCCCCATCACTGGTGAGATCCCCAGGTCTCGGGCAGGGAGTACTTTGCCAAGGCCGTCTACCACCAGGGTGCCACCACCAACAGGAAAGAGTTCGGCGCCTCCGGGGAGCACTGGGGGTAGCGGAGCGGGCATGGCAGCATTGAGGTTGAGGTTGGATCAGTTGCAGTCTGGGAAGGCTGCGGGGGTTTCAAAATGATCACTGTTATTTAAATATGGGAGCTCGTTTTCCGGAGTAGTAGGGGAGGGGGTCTAGCTAAGGAGCTGTGTGTAGAAGGGGGTGAGAGAGGAGACATCACAGGTGTACGCGATCACCGGTGTATAGATCCATTAAACCAGATAGAGTTTCCTTACAAGTGCATTCAGGTCACGACCCGGTCATGAAGTCAATGACATGTACATGGTCAAGATTACTTGAGATAAACTGTGAAAACTCTGTTTAAATTACAACAGTGCACACTTGGTACTCATACCCTCCTATACACGGAACAAGGCAACCCTCACTCATAAGGTCATCAAACATATCAATCAATCCTCCGCACCCATAGGCTCAAGTGTCCCCCTCAGTAAATCGTCCAATCCGCCCTCTACACAGCCTAGCCAGCAGCCCATGTCATCCACCATCTGCTCCAACTCTGCAAACACATCCTCCCCGTCTACTCTGCTGAGATCTAGCGGCCTGATGGGTGGGCCAAGCAAGCTGTGCAGTTTTACTGGCTCCTGTGAGAGAGCAACTGCAGCAGGCGTAGTACTGGTTGGAGCTGAGGAAGGCCATGCTGAAGTTTGAGCTGGCGCACCCATTGGTTGTGTGACCAGCACAGGTGCAGACATGGATGAAGGAAGAGGAGGAGGCTCGGAGCGCCCTTGGGCAAGAGGGGAGGGAGCAGGATGGAATTTATGGGGAGTGGTTGTCACTGATGGAGATGGAGGGAGCAGATCTGGGATGTCCGGCACGGCTGGAGAGAGCTGTTGTGCATTTCAACGGTCAGAATAGTCATTGATAGGGGGATATGACAGATGAGAGAACACACCTTGAGTAGGTCCTTCAGTCCAAGATGGCCATCATCAAGACGGCCCCCACTTCTTGTTCTCATCATCCCCATTCCAGCAGACGGTCTTTGCCCCAAAGACCCAGAAATAGCCAGATTTTTGGTGGGTGGGTGGACGGCATTTCCTTCCTGGGCTTGAGCCTGGGCCAAGGCAAGAGCCTGTGTCTGGCTTGCCTGGCGGCCTTCCATCACTGCCACTGATGCTTGGCGCATCATAGCAGGGCGCGCTCCAAGCGGAAGGTGGGTGACGGGGTGGGATGCAGATTCTGTGCCAGAGGGGAGATATGGAGCTGCAGAATGGTTGCGATGCAATACCGGGGGCTGAAGTTTTGATGGCGGGGTAGATGATCCCCCAGGAGGAGGTTTGGATAGAGGAAATTGGAATCCACGTAGACCTTCACCATGGGAGGCACTTGGCCTTCGCATTCCAGGTCCGCTCTTTGAGCGTTCATCTGGAGGCGGTGGTATACTGGTAGGTGCAAGTGAGAAACTGTCCACGCTTCTTTGAGTAGCAAGGTGCCGTGGTGAAGGGACTGGGGCATCTCGAGACGCCACAGGTGTGATTTCTTGTGATGCCTCTGCGAAATCAGGATACGTGGCGCTAGAGGCCGCAAGGGAGAGGTTAGAGGATGATGGCGGGTTGCTTGTGGAAATGGAGAGAGGAGTGGGAGAGCTTCCAACGCGACCCAGACGATTTTGACGGATGGTGGATAAATCATATTCTCCACCTTCTTCTGAAGAATCGTCACGACTGGCGTAATCATTGTGATCCGGACTCGGAAAGCGGCCTGATTGCTTTGCGTTACCAGATTCTTCAGAGGACTGAGGAGTGGCTGGTTGCTGGTGGGCAAATAATTGGAAAGGGTCCGGATCAGATGATGACTCGTCATGGAACAGACGACGAAGTGACTGAGGCGCAGGGCGAGCTGTAGGCCCTGTGTATTATAACAATTGACGTAACCAGTCAGTGTCATCTGATTATCATCATAAGGAGATAGAACACTCACATGTGTTATCACCAGCCTGAGCATTATTGTCGCCAAGCAAGCTCATACGCGAGCGCACCGTCTAAGGTGAATGGGCATTAGCTCAGCCACTCCAGAATGAAAAGGAAATAAGAATGAAAAACGGTAGGGATTGTCTACGCACATCGAACGCCCAATCACCACCTTGCACATCGTCATCGAAATCATCATCATCAACGCTGGCACCCACGCCTGCAGCCAGACTCTGGCGCTGGCCACCCGAATCTTTCCAAGCCTGGTACCTCGAAATGAGGTCGTTCATTGCAGTGAGCGGCGTTTTGCTCTGCTGCTTGATCCATTTCAGTTTACTGAGTTCCTCGGCTACCAGGCGATCCCCCGGCTCTTCGTTCAGACAGCCAGTCACGAAGTCCCGCATTTCTTTGCTCCAATGATCACCCTCGAGCTTAGGCGCTCGCATTCGCTTGTCACCGAGCATCATGACGGCCCTAGCAGCAGGTTGCCCCGACATTGGGGGCTCGCCGTAGGCCATTTCAAGTAGGGTGATGCCCAAAGACCAGATGTCGGCCTTCACATCATAGAGTCGACCTTCTGTGACAACCTCTGGGGCCATCCAGTAAGGCGTGCCCACAAAAGTTGACCTTTTAGCCGTGGAAGACTGAAGAAGGGCAGCGACACCAAAATCGCAGAGGAGGATCCGTAAAGGTTGTGTGGTGAGCAGAATGTTTGCAGCTGAGGGCAAATCCAGATTAGCTGTGGTGGTGTGGTGAGTAAACAGGCATTGACGCGCACCTTTCAAATCACGATGTATAACCCCGTTCCTGTGCAGGAAAGCAAGGGCGATGAGCGTTTCTCTCATGATAAGACATATATGTAGCTCCTTCAGTGGTTGGGCTCGTGACTGGTCGCAGATGAGTTAATGCCTCCGCCTCGTAGAAATCACCAAAGACATCATGGGAGACTCACCAGTGTTCTGATACTCCCGCCTTCAGCAAACTCCATGATGATCCAGACCTTGGGCCCTTCCATGAGACTACCATAATACTTCGTAACATTGGGCATTGCACTGCCGGCACTTGCGCTTCCCAGCATGAGCTGCTGAAGCAGAGCGATCTCTTTCTGAATGTCTCCCACATCATCGTCTTCCGTGTCAAGATTGATGATTTTGAGGGCAACAATTTGGCCCGTGGAGATGTGCCGGCCTCGATAGACTGCACCATACGCGCCTTTGCCAACTATCTCAAGTTTCTGAAGAAGATGATGCAGTTGTGTCAGTGATCGGACGACAAGTAGTGAGCAGGATGAGACTGTCAGCCAGCACACGAGACGTACTTCATAGAGGCGGTCGGGGGGGACGTCGGGTTGAGTTTGCAGGCTGGCAATGTAGGCTTGCTCTCTCGCAGTTGTACCTTGTATGACCATGGCACCTGGTCCTGGGCACGGCGGAAGCTGGTATGTGCTGGGTGAAGTGCACTCTGCGGTGGTGAAGAGTGGTTGAAGATGGATGTACGCGTGCTTCCGCCTAGTGACCCTGTCGGCGTCTTGTCTCGATGGTGGGCGCCGTTCCTCTATCTCCGCACGACTGCATATCCACATCTCTTATCAGACCACACCTCATCTCTGCATATCCTTCTCAGCCACTGTAATATACACAGACAACACACACAGTCAGGCCGCACACACCCTGTCATCTCTCCACTGTCCTCTCCACTGTCCTCTCCACTGGGCGGCACCAGCAAGACGAGGCAGGCCAAGCACCGCCAACAGCATACCACAGCCGCACAGGCCCGCCTAAGATATCGCCTCCGCTTCTGCATTGTGCCCTTCATCTGCTCCCCTGGTCACACATCGCATTCGCACCGCCAACAGCTCTATTGGGGTGGATACATAATCTCATCCCAGCTTGTCCTCTCCCTCGTGAGTCACTCTGCTTTCGTCGACATACGGTAGTCGTCCCCCGCTTGGTCGTTATCGGGCAAGTCCGCGGCAGCTCCCTTCGCCAAGGCTGCCAGTCTATCGACTATGCCTCTTCTAGACTGCTGCATTGCCTGCCTCCATGCTTGCCTCCTTGCTTGCCTCATTGCCCATGACCCCTGTCTTCAGCCAAAGGGGCTTGGGACGGGGCTCATCATCGGATGAAACGCCGAGCGCCCGCACAGCCACCCACCCTATGTCAACTGCTTTGCCACCCGGCCTGAAAGCCGTGTACACCGAGATCACTCGGGGGCACGCTCAGACAGTGCATATATAGCCATACTACATGCCCTAAGTTGCTAACATAACGCTCCCCTCCCAGACGTCCATCATCAGCCTTGCAGTTACTCCATCGATCGTAACAGACAGTGCATATCAAGGCACTTCGTGTAGCACTTCCTCTATCAATTTCCTTCGCACCTTTGCACCTTTGTCATCTTTGCGATTTGCCTTGTAAGTTCTGCACGTCCTTATGCGCGATCCATTATTCATGAGTCACTAGTTGATAAAAGGTCCAGTCTACACGTTCCGCTGAACGATCGAAGACTCCATTCTGCCACCATGGCCGAGACTTATGAACCCGGCGCGCCTCTCATGCCGCCACTGGTCGAGTCCACCCCCACGGCGCCTGACTACTGTCTGCGCACCCCGGAATCCACCGTCAGCACTTCTAGTACTACTCTCCTTCAGACACCCGTCTCTCCCGCACCTTTCCGGGACTCTCAAAGTGAAAACACAATGGCGAGACACAAGACTTTCTCACACTCTGCGGATCTCCTGGGGAACTCCCACGAGTCAACAGCAGGCAGTTCAGGCTTGGTCAGCCCAGAAAGCTTCCAATACAACGCTGGTGTGTCATCTGACAATGAGGAGGACATGGAAGTGGAAGACGAAACCGCAGAGATTCAGAATCGTCTATCTGGGCGGCACCGTCCCGCAAGCAGAAGACTCCTTCACAGGGAAAGGCTACCAGTCCCAGGTGCCTCTTCGGGCTTTATGCCATTTCCCAGCGAGGATATGAGTCGCCAGTGAGTGGATCGGCTGCCCGCTTTGAACATCTATCCTGACAACAGCTGCCCCACTAGGATGATCAGTAGCATTACAGAGCAAAGATCACCATCGCCTCTCTCCCCACCCACAACATACCCAGTCCCAGCCTCATCACATATCGGATTCTCTCCCAACCTAGCGTTCACAGCTCTGCAGACGGGCTATGGTGCCCCTCATACTGAATCTGACATGCCCATTACGGGACTCAACACTCCGCCCAATCCTCACGCCGTGCTGCGCACTCCCCATAGGACTCCTCCTGTGCCAATGCCTATCACACCTGTTCATGGAGGTTTGCCCTCTGCAGTCGGCTCCTCCAGAGCACACACAAGGCATCTGCATGGAATTCCATCTCCAAACATCGGAATTTCAAATGAGTCGTCACCTGGAGGCCTAGAGCGTCGCATCAACAGTATAGAGAGCAGGCTTGACCGCATGCGACAGCAGGCGTCGCCTGTTCCCCAACTATCTCAAGGCTCCAGGCATCGTCCTGTAGCTCCGCACCCATACGAACTCCCTCCTCTTGAGACAACTCGGTGAGTTAAACCGTTGCTGAAAGAGTTCATGGCAACTGATGCAACAACCAGGACTTCTGCATCTCCTTGGGCAAATTCATCAGAACCTTCAGTCCCTCCTCCCAGACCCTCTTATTCATTGAGGAGTGGTGCCAGGAGAACCAGCACTTCTGTTCTCTCTGATCAAGCTTCACCTCGTGAACGGTCTCAGAGCAGGCCGGTCTTTGACCAGAATCACCTAGACAACTCTGGAATGCCATTCCAAGCCCCAGGCCCGTCACTGTTCAATAATCCCAGCTATTCATTCTTCAATGAGCACACTGGCTGGGGGAGAGAAGACAGTTCAATGTCTGGAGTTTACCCTCAGCCTTCAAACTCTGGATCAGAAGTTCATCATGGCTTCAACAGTGGTGCAGACACAGCGAGTCGCATTTTGAGACTCAGAGAGGCTCGGGCAAGGTTCACCCACTTTCAACAACAAGAGAGACAGCACAATCTTGCCAGTGCATCGTCTGCTAGCGCATCATCAGCCGCTGGGCAAAACTGGGACAGTCACAGTGGCAATCATGCTGGCACATCTACACAAGCGGAGGACAGGGCTCTGCACCGCCCCTGGTCATCATCAACATCTACATTCAGGGATCACAGCACTCAACTGTCTGAAATGAATGTTGAGCACACACACATAAGTGATCACACAGGATCTGCACCAGCTCATGAAGCAGCAGCTGTGGCACCTGGCGCTGGCAATAGACGCACACAGGCTAGAGGTGAACCCATGACAACTGTGTGGAACAGGGATGTCAATGATGCCATAGGGCGAAGAATCAGCCAGTCCATCAACCCAGTTCCTCATAGGGCATCATCACACAGCATCACTCCTGTTCAAAGCGCCAGCAGGCAGATAGGAGCGGTTCATATGACCGCTACACCATTGTGGGGAGAGGTCGATGGCGACAGGTCTCAGACAACAGGATCACACACACAACTGTCATTTGTCTCAAACCCTACTTCCGGTGTTCCTCCTGCTGCTTCGCCTCTTCCTCACTATGGTCAGTTTGACACCCAGATCATTCGCCTTCGTGCATTGCTGCAAAACACACCCTCTTCTCTTACAAGTGACTTGGACATGCTGGACACCATCAGCAACTCTATCATTGGCAACGAAGACCTTGAATTCCGGACTTCGCTCATGGAGTATGCGGGCGTTAGACAGCGCTTGGTCGTCCCAATGGAGCAACTTCACTTGACACCAGAGATGTCTGAAGCAGAGAGAAATGAGGTTGCGGACTTGGCAGCCAGGGGGCTCACGCATATGCCTAAGAGTGCAAGGCGGGCTGCGGCAGAGAGCGTTCTGGAGTCAGTGGCTTGGGGCATGTTTGGAGAAAGAGAGGGCATGTCAAGGGATGAGTACTGTTCAGTGTGCCATGATGAGGTGAGTTTGGTGCTAATACGGGTTGTGCATCTATCATGCTGATTCACAAGTCCAAACAGTATGAAGAGACAACAGAGTTGTCCATCACCCCGTGCAAACACATGTATCACAAGGGATGCCTTAGTGTGAGTGTCAACCAGCAGTGTGAATTTGGATACATTCCATGCTAATACTATTGGGCAATTGAATTGTAGACATGGCTCAACACACCCAGCACATCCTCATGCCCCATGTGCCGCCGAGACCTTGCTTTACTTGCCACACTTACCAATTTGGAGTCAAGCAGACAGAGGGATATTGCTATGCCGTTGTGGATGACCAGGTGTTGATTTTAAGAAAGATATAGCGTCTTGTTAACTAATGAAATTGATGTGGATGTACATACTGCTTGATATATATATACTTGTGGGACTTACATGATAGGAAATATATATTGACACAGCCTAGGTTTCTCACATCAGTCGCGACCTTTGCAAAAACAAGCTGACTTGTAGATGAACTGCTTCTTTTATAATATGTGAGATGGTTACATACACGGCATTACTCCGGCAGTCGCACAACTCGCTCCTCGACACTCTCTCCTCTCCTTTCCGACATCGGGTTTTCACCCACCCACCCACCCTTCTGCCCACCATGGGACGAGGTGGTGCATCCACTAGGAAATCCCCGCGACACCAGCCTGACGTGGGGACTGACATTTCAGACGGAATTGCGGTGAACCGTCTCATCACCGCAATGGACAAGCTTACGCAGAGCGTTGAGTCCAAATCCAACATCCTCTCGCCTTCTTCCAAACGGTCCCACCAAAGCGTGTGTAGTCAGCCCTCTGAGGCTGACGACTCTCAGCTCATTTCGTCCTCGGCTACCTCTCATGGCTACCGCGCTAAACTGGCGCGAGAGCCAGACTCTTACAAAGGTGATCGCTCGCAGCTGGCTGGTTTCCTCTCCAGCTGCACGCTATATTTCATGGCCTACCCTGCTTCTTTCGTCGCCCCCTTGTCAAAAATTACGTTCATTCTCAGTCACCTGCGGGGACCTGTGCTGTCGGCACTGGAGCCTCATATCCTCCAGGACCAGCAGCCGTTCTTCTTGACTGAATACTCGGCCTTCATCGACTACCTGCACAGAAACTGGGGAAACTCGGACCAGAAAGGCAGCGCCAAACGGATGCTGCTCAACCTGACACAAACTGGTTCTGCCTCGGACTTCTTTGTCGAATATCAACGTTTGATTGCTATCTTGGCCTGGGACTCGACCCACCCTATGGTTCTGTCTACGGCAATCTCGAAACTGTCCAGCGACCTCCAGGACGAGATCGCCCGTTCACGTTTCGAGATAGCCGAAGACAGAACCATAGGATGTGTCGAGTCCCAGGCCAAGATAGCAATCAGTCGTTGATACTCGACGAAGAAGTCCGAGGCAGAACCAGTGTGTGTCAAGTTGTTTAGCAACCGTTTTGCGCTGCCTTCCTGGTCCGAGTTTCCCCAGTTTCTGCGCAGGTAATCAATGAAAGCCGAGTAGTCAGTCAGGAAGAACGGCTGCGGGTCCTGGAGGATATGGGGCTCCAGTGCCGACAGCACAGGTCCCCGCAGGTGACTGAGAATAAACGTGATTTTTGACGAGGGAGCGACGAAAGAAGCAGGGTAGGCCATGAAATATAGCGTGCAGCTGGAGAGGAAACCAGCCAGCTGCGAGCGATCACCTTTGTAAGAGTCTGGCTCTCGCGCCAGTTTAGCGCGGTAGCCATGAGAGGTAGCCGAGGACGAAATGAGCTGAGAGTCGTCAGCCTCAGAGGGCTGACTACACACGCTTTGGTGGGACCGTTTGGAAGAAGGCGAGAGGATGTTGGATTTGGACTCAACGCTCTGCTCCATCAAGGGCGTAAGCCTGTCCATTGCGTTGATGAGACGGTTAACCGCAATTCCTTCTGAAATGTCACTATTGTCTCCTCTTAGCAACTACCTCGACTCGAACCCAGAGCTGCCTTCTTCCGGTCTTAACCCGGCTATCCCTCGGATCCTCGGGTCATTCCGACACCCCCATCTCCCTCGCGACTTGTTGGAGGCTCCCGCCAGAAGACGGCAGCGTCTCCCCGCCTGACACTACTCCTTGGGCCGACAAACGGCACTCCGGACCACCACATCCCCGGACGAGGGAGATAGCGTAATGGAGCGCGTGGAGAGACGAGTAAGGGACTGGCTGGACAGGGTAGATGAGAGAGTGACGATGGAAGCACCGGTGGTGACGGGAGGGGGGTTTAGGCCGCTTGTGCTGTCGACGGGAGGTGCGATGAGCAGGGGAACATAGATAGAGTGGAAGAGCTGGAAGAAGGCCATGCCCATGGGGACACATGAGAGGATGGAGAGGAGGATTAGCATTGAACTGATCAGGGCGAGGGGAAGAACGACGATGTTGTGAAGGGGGGGGGATAGGACACGCATGGGGGCTAAGAAGGTTTTTGCCATACGTCTGTAGAGCAAGTAATTTTACACCGCGCAGATACACAGAAATGCCACCAATAACATGTAAAAAGATACTGGCGGCACGATTCAGGCAAAAAGGGAAATGCGTCAACGGCGATTCGAACGCCGGCCGACTCCTTACACAATTTAATGGAAGGGAGCCATCCTAACCCCTAGACGATTGACGCTTTTCATGAAAGATTCCGCAAACACAGCAACCTTGAGGTTGAACCAGTTGGTACTTCACGTCTTGCGATTTTACGAGCGCATCCTCCAGCACTAGTCGCTCCTCTTCAACACCGCCCACCCTCTGAGATCTGACGCCAACGTCCTCCGTCCGGTCACGTCTGGCCTGCCCGACACTTCTCGCCGCCGCCTCACGCGAGATTGAGCTCGTGATCCACCAGCGCGTCAACCAAGGCTTGCATGAGGTCCGCTACGCGAAATTGTGCCGCATTCCAGCTTGTCGATAAAGATGGAACTAGTACAACGGCAGGTGGGACACATACTACTCTACATGTCAGCCAGCCATTTGAAGGAAGTCAGGTGGTGCCACAGAATTATGTACCCTTCTGCATGAACTGCTCCACAACTGGTGAGGGGACACCATTCCAGCACCGACAATCATACATCCTTCACCCTTCATGAATCCCCAGTAGATTATATAATATTACTCTTATGATCTGGCCTCCCTCTTCGCATGCTTCGACAGTATTGACAACTTATCCCAGATGACTTCTCCATCCAGGTAACACCCCTTCAACCACCTTGTCGGCTCCCTATTTCTTAGCTCACTTGCTTCATTGACAGCCTGCCCATCATGTGGTTGCCCTTCTTCCCCTAATCTGTCATTAAATGCGGTGCGAGCATGGAGCACCCGTCTGTTGTCAAATATGACCAAGTCCCCCTCTTCCATCATGAAGGAATGCCTGTATTCCGGCCTGCCCAGTCTCTCCTCAAACTCAGCTATGTCATTAAACATTTGCTGTTCTTGACGAGCAGCTAGGGACAGACTAGCAATTGAAGCCTGTTTGACAGCAGGCGATAGGGCCATTTTCGGTCCTCTGAAAGGAGGGCTCCAATTAACAGCAGAATGAAGGTTGGCAAGGTCAAAGTCCTGACTGATCACAGGGTGGGAGTGTGATAGGTAGTGGTTGTCATTGTCATAACGATAGGGAATGTATGTTTGTTGCAGTGCCCTGAACAACGGGCGAGGGAGGTCTTCAGCAACTTTGAACGAGTCGACGAAGTAAGACATGCCTCCTTCAACTTTGTTCCGAAGACAATGGAGGGCTTGAAAGCGAGGCGGGGATGCAAAATAGAGCAAGTCCATGTGCAATCCAAGGTCAAGGTTGGTGTAGCTATGCACGTCTTGGTCAATCCTTTGACAAGTGGGTCACATGTTTTGTAAACACTCACGCAACATTTTTGCTCTGCTTCATGCTCTTGACATCCCAAGTCTCGCCGTAGAATGTGTTTCGGATCTCTCCAATCCTTCCCACGACTTCCCTCAGTTTACACCGTTCGTTATTGGTGGGGTCAGTGGGAACATTTGCAATGACCACAAGACCATACATGTGCAGTTGTTCTAGCAGCGGAAGCAGTGACTGGTCAAGGTCATCGTATGAAAACCTCATATTGGTTTGAGAGATGGCAGAAGCATTCCAAGTTCGACGAAAGAAGGGAGCTCGGTGTGTCCAAGGTGCAGCATCAATGCTAATCATAGACCTGAGCCTCGATATACTGAAGTGGCAGCTGTGGGAACCACCACTCCATTTCACCAAGAGACCTCTCGGTGACAATATATGGTCATTTTGCGGCTTTCCCAAACTTATCTGTGTGCCCTCAGCTTCTTTAACGGCCATTCCAGTGGTAGTATTAAGCTGCCGTGTTGAGCTGTCCTGGCACTTTCCGCAGGTGCATGAATCACGCAAGCGAGAAAATGTTACCACCCCGGTCTTGCCCGATGAGGTCAATGTGAAGAAGTATGAATATACAGAGACTTCATCAACAGGAGACAATTTGAAGGAGGCCAACGGCCCTGCAGTTGAGGGTTCGGTGTCTTCAGAAAGATTCAAACCGTCAAAAGATTGACCCAATTCGTCCTCTGAAATGGCATAGCTTCCTGCGTAAGGGTTGCTTGCCAAGATAGGCTGAGGAAAGACGGGTGGGCGCGGGACTCTCCTACCGCTCTGTCTTGTGACGGTGCCAGATAGGTTTTGACCTTCAGGAGGGCCGAGAGGAGAAACTCCACCCTGCACTGCAGGCGAACACCGAGGAGGGGGAGATTGCACCTGTGTATCCGGCGAAGTGCTCTGGTACCGCCATTGTGAAGCCGAGATAGCGGGGCGCCGCAGGAACGAAGATACGTGGAGGCGGGGGAATGGAGAGGGGCGTGAGAGCATGTGTCGGGCTGTCTGTGGTTGCTGAACAGGATGTTGTGATGGTTTGGGATAAGAGCGGGGTATAGAGCGAACGAAGCGAAGGTGGCCAACAGCAAGGACGCGACGACGAACTCAGCTGGGCTAGTCGGCTAATTTGATTCAGTAGCCGGAAGTAGTTAACTACCCTTGCCTTTAGTTACACACCTACACAACACACCTACACATGTAAGTTGTACTGAGTACATCAAGTTAGCCAAACCCTCCAATCTATCGACCTGCGACGGGATGCGCGACGGATTCTCTGTTGAAGCCTGCCACTGTACACTCTAGTCGCCTCAACTAAAGAAGAACCTACAGGGTGCCGCGCCCCTACCTCGAATCGACTTATTGAGTGCCCCCCCCCGCTCTTGCGTACAGAATCCGCCGTGGAAAGCCATGCCAGTATCTGAAAATGACCCGGCTGAAGAGGACGACCCTCGCTCACGGTGAGCGAAGGCAGACCCACAAGTCGTATTGCATTTTGATGAATGGCTTTTTCTCATATCTGCATCTGTGCACAGGCTGCTTGCGTTCCAGGTTCTCCTCGACGGATCGAATGAGGCATCTGAGAAGCAGGTCGATCTAAGGAAGCTCAGGAGGCTATGCTCAAGGGGTAAGTGTCCAGATGGGCAGGCTATGTGCTAACGTCGAACAGGCATCCCTAACCACCCCCCCCATCTGCGCCCACTGGCATACACACTACTTCTTGATATCCTACCTCCGGAGAAAGCGGCCTGGAAGTCGGCCTTGCTGAGGCGAAAGACAATCTACCACGTAAGTCATCTTCATGCTGAACCATCTGACTGGAGTAGTCATTAGTGCAGACATTCATGGAGGAGCTAGAAAGTCAATCGGCAAGTGTACTGTCTTCCATTACCATCCCCACTATCTGTCTAATGCCAAGCTGCTATTTCTCCAATAGACTACCTCTAGCAGCCGTTTTGATTCTCTGTTGGGTGACATCTCTCGAGACACGAAAAAACTCAAATCTTCATTTTGGAGACGACCTACACGGCCACGTCGTTCATCTCCTTTCCGTGCCATTTCCCACGAGGATGTCACGGAAGGAATGGATAGCTCATCACCACGGTCCCGTCATTTTGAAGATAGTGATACGGATGACGAGGAGCCGTCGCAGCCTATCTTATCCAGGCGGGCAATATTCAAAAGATTGGATATGCTCAGTGTTGCCCAACTCCAGGGCTGGCCAAAGAAAGACGAACCAAAATCAGCTGAAGACCCATCACTCCCAGCGCCCCCAGACTTAGTAATGCTCTCTCCCAGAATCACACTATCAATAGAGTCCCCACCATCCATTCTATCACGTCTTGAAGCAGTCCGTCCTCCACCTCTGGACTCACATTCTCTACAGAAACCGTCAGACAACGCTTCATGCCCTATCATCCTCCTGTCACCCAAGCCACTACTACTCAGCAGCTCCAGCAGTGACTTCCCATTACCTATTTCCGAAGCACTGTTTAGCCCTGAAGCTCATTTAGAGGCTCTTATTCGCTTGCTATATGTCTCTTGTCTTGCCAACCCTCAATGGCAATACCGATCTTCACTGGTTGACATTGCAGCGCATTTGTATCTGGTTTTTGCTGGCGGCACATCATACAGCCTCAGTGATGTGGAAGAACAGGTCTACTGGGTAATGTCAGCACTCTTCAAGGACATGGGCGCCATCTCAAGCGAGGCAGGCATAGATGTGGTGCTCAAGAAGTTTGAAAAACGTTTATGCTGGTTCAACATACCACTCTACTCAATTCTGCAGAATAACAATATTGTGCCGACACTCTATGGATATCGGTGGTTTGCTTCAATCTTTACAAATGATCTCCCACCTGCCAGCTTAACATTGCTCTGGGACTGCATATTATCAGAAGCACCAGCAACTGGCATTCACCAGTCAAAGGTGGATTTTTGTATTGACATTGCTGTTGGCATGGTACTTCTTGTGAAGAACCTCTTGTTGAGAAAACACCATGTTAAACAACTGGCATCACCTCCCCACAATCTGTGGGGTGAAATCGAGGATGAAATTGAAGGGTTGGACGAGAGTGAGGATGACCTCTTTGTCCGCTGTATTGATTTGCTCCGCCACTATCCTCTTCAGAAGATTGGCGGAATATGGGCAGTAGCTCTTGAGGCATATGCGCTGAAGGACACTCGTCTGGCAGCTGTGTCGGGTGGAGATGATCCAGACCATTGTGCGCTACCTATAGCGCAAGCACCACCAGTCAGTCAGCGGAAAGCAGATGATACCACATGGGGCAAGTCCATTGGGTCACTGTGGTTTGCAGTCACAACTGCTACAGCCTCCAAGATGACAACTACTGCACCCTCTGCAAATACTGTCAACACACCTGCCACTCCTCATAGGAATCTTATTCTTGTTGCAGAGCATGCAGCATCTGGCAACCGTGGCCGGAGCAGCAGCAGTGCATCTGCTACTGGCAATAGCGTTTCTTCTCTTCAAGAGCGCCTTGCCGGGTTTGCCAGCAATTTGCAAAGTCGTGCCAGCCCAGAGGCAGCTGCTTCTCACACTCCTTCTCTCCCTCGGCCGCTCCTGCTATCAAGGTCATCTAGGCGTGAGAGCTTACCAAGATGTAGGAGGGGTTCTTCAGCCAGTTCAAGAGGAGAATACAGTCCAGGCCCTGGTCTGTCACCTGGAAAGACACCGCCTATAGATCATCCACTGAGCCCACCATCAGCCCGTGGGAGTTCACCTAGAGGAGAAGTGGGAGGGCGTTATCGGCTTGGGAATCGCCACAGATCTTCCCTGGGGTTGGGGTCATCCCAGGGAGAAGAGATATGTCAACAGCTTGATTTTGAGGATGCTGGAACTGATAAGGTTGCTGAGACAGTTCAGGTGGGCGACACCCAAGAGGGGTAGGCAAGGTGGGGTTCTGGTTTAGCTGGGGATTAGGTCTGGATGAGGTGGATGAGCAGTCATTACTTCATGCTGTCTATGGGATACTGTGTGATCTGCTAAGCAGTAGGCAGTATTGTAAAATAGTGCATGGCATATCATCTCAGTTCCACTGGACTTGCCACAAAGTAACGAGAGGGTCAGGTCAGTGCGAAGTAAGCAATGAGCCAAAGTCAGAGATATAATGTATATGTATACATTCCTGCGGTCAAAGTCTGGCAATAGATCAAAGTTTTGGGTGTATACAGAGTCATTATCATCATTCTGTCGTCAATTGTCAAGGTATAAATTGTGTACAGTCTAATCAGCTTTGAGGTGCCTAACAACAGCACGCGGAGGCTGGCCCTCGTCCCTCTGATCTTCCACACCAGTTCCACTGTCCCCTCTCCCAGTAATTCCCCCAGTCCCATCCCCAGATGCAACAGCAGTAGACACACCAGCAGACACACCAGCAGACACACCAGCAGACACACCAGCCGAGGTCACCCCCTTTGGATGCTCTGGCTCAGCCCGCAGGCCCTCTGGCCGCAAGGACAGGTCTCCTCCACGAATGACAGACATCATGAAGTTCAGGAATCGCTGGCCATACGAGACAGGGTCAATGCAAGATATTGTGCGCTATCACTGAAGGTCAGCAAAGGTACGAGTGGTGATCCTGTGTTCCACTCACACGATCCTCTGTCATGCTCTTCCAAAGATGTTCCACCTTCTTCAGAGTATTGTACGGTGTACAGATGTCAATGACACCCAGATAGTAGATCATATCCAGGTCATCATTCCTATAATCTGTGGCTCGTAGCCCACCCTCATCCTGGTAAAACAAGAAATGGCGGCGGTCTGCTGAGTCTTCAGACGGCAGCTGCGATGTGATATCAAGAGCTTTAGGGTCAGAGCGACGGACCGCTTTCCGGATATTGGAGGCCTCAGAAGGACCTTTGATAGTGGAGGGTTTGCGTCTAGCGGATGTCACTTCAGGCTGCGGTAAGGATATTAGTAACTGCAGTAATCGTAGCAACTAGATGCAAAACTTACATGGAAAATTGACAATTGGTTGGACCTCAAATTATCACGGTTGCCTCGCTCCATGTTGTGGATCCCAACAAGAAGAGAGTAATCCATGACTCTGATCATTTTCAAGAACTCCATATCCCGACGGAGCTGCTCGGTCAAAAGAGCACTTTTCTCTGGACCAAGCTGCAACTCTCGCCCCCGTTTCACCCAGTTTATGTCCTTCAAAACCGCCTTAGGGTTTGTAGCTGCCTTTTCCTCGGGATACTCGCGCCCATAGGCTGAACCCTTGAGATCATAAGTTTCATGGATATCTCTGTGAGGTGGGAACAGATTGTTCATGATAACAAAATGAATTTTGGGGCCGCGAGGAAGTTTGACTCGATGCAGACCATAGAAGCGGGACACCAGGGTATGTGGGTTCTTTTTGATGTGGTTGTGGTAGTCTTTGAGAATGGACCGCAGGAATTTGTGCTCTGAATGGGATATGGTTTTGATGATGAAGCGGTAATCCCGCGAGAAGTAGAAGAAACTGCCAGATTTTCCAGGGGAGCCAAGCTCAGAGAGGATATACTTGGCAGTGAGAGACAGGAGGTAGTCTGCAGGGTCAAGGTGGAAGTGCTCATCCCGAAGCTCTCGGAAAACCCAAGGGGCATAATCCTTGAACTTGAAATCATATTTCGCGGACGGTGTGAGTTCGTTACCGACTCTAAATTATCAGCTAGGTTCTGGTAACATAGCGACTCACATGTCAAAAGAGAACTTGTGTCTTGCAAGGTAATCTTCCTCAGTCAAAGGTCTTTTGATTTTGGCCTGACAACGCGACACCTATGGATTGATTAGCAAGTGCCACCCACCAAACCAGAGTTGATAACTCACTCCTATTCGAATCCCAGTGAGCATGTTGTACATCAACACATAGTTGACATGGTCTTCCCCTATCAAATTGCCAACCAGCACTTTTGTTTCTTGGATGGTATTTTCCCTCTCCTTGGCTACACCCCCTTCTTCCACGGGTTCAGCCCTCTCCTCTGGCACTTCAGCGTCGCTCGTTGCGCTCGCCTTCTTCTGCCGTCTTTCAAGCCTTTCTATCCTCTCGCGGCGGATACTCTCTTCTTGTGCCAGTATTGCTGAGTCAAGGGCCTCCCCTTCCAGCCCATTCGGCACAGAGGGTAAAAATTGAGGTGAAGGGGATGGAACATAGAGGGAATGCGAATGGGTAAGGGGTGAGCGAGGGGCCGAAGGGGGGGCCGTAGACGAGGGGTTGGTACTGCGCCGATGGGATTGAGCGACAGGCGCGAGCAGGTTTCCAAGGTTGTCCCCACGTTCAAGACCCTTGTCAGCGTTCAACGGCACGGGAGGCAAGTCCTTCCCCTTGCCGACTGTGAAGTCGGGACCCCGCTGAGGAGCTAATCGTCCGCTACGGACCAGTGTGAGAGATCCCGTTCGACTGGACGTAGAGCTGCTGGAGACTCGACGGCTGGTTGGCAAAGGGGGGGCGAGGGCGTTGCCGGGCAGTTCCAGAGGCTCAGCCGTCAGGCTGTTAGCGATGGCTAGCTTGGGCCCATCGGGCGCGCCGCTGGAGTGCAAGGCAGACGCTGAGTGGTCGTCTGTCATATCAGACATGATGACTGAGCCTTCCATACCACCATCACTCAAAGGAGGACTCGGCGGCGGACCCTGCATGACTACAGAAGCAGGAGTGACAGTTGTCTCCGAGCCGGCCAAAGAACCGGGATCGCTGCTGCCGTCTCGCTTGAAGACGCTGCTGACCTTTTTGAGTAGGCCCTGACGACCAGCAGAGTTTGGGAGATGTGGTTTTATTTCGACACCGCTGTTGGTGACGCGGGTGATGTGTACCGGGGGGGCAGCGGTTTCTGGATCACGCCCGTCTGCTATAGCTTGGAGATGTGAAGGGAGAGGGGGGAGCGGAGACGAGGAGTCGGGGTGAGAGATAAGATGGAAGGGATTTATGCGTGGGGATGATTCATCTGTTTATTAGCCATGCGCTGCGTGTGCATAACTCACCAATGGCAAAACCATTCGTACGCCCAATCCTGTCGTCGTTCAGTTCGGCGTCGCGGGCGCCGGTTGGGTTGACTGTCAATGACTGATTTCCGCCAGCACTTTCCGACTCTTTTTCTGAGGAGCCGTAGTAGAGGCTGTCAAACCCAGCAAGAGGCTGGGAGAGACGGTGGCCGTACGATTTTGCTTCGGCCATAGGGGGGGGGGGGGGGGGGGGGTGGGGTGGGGGGGGGGGGGGGGGGGGGGGGGGGGCGTGCGCTGCGGTCGGTGGTGTTGTGTGTTGTGTTGTGATGGATGAGAGGCAAGGAAGGAATGTTGGTAGCGGGTCGCAGACGGGGTGGGATTGGACTGGCTGGGTGGCTGGGAGAGCGGATGTATAGAGACTTGGGAGGCTGGAGGAGGGATGCTGTATGCAGTTTTGGCTGGCGTAGATATGGTCACAAGAGCGAACGGCAAGCGCAAGAGAAGAAGACTCAGCCAAGAGTCGTCAGCCGGCCTGTTTGCGCTTGCGGCAGCCGAACAACGGCGCACGCCGCTCACCAGTGCCGTCCGCATCTTTGCATCGTTGCTGACATGAACATATCCAGCAGCCTCTATGTATGATGCTCATTATTGTGAAACTAATCATTATTCCACTGTGCCGTTTGCGCAGCGTTCACACCTAGACACCGCCATAGCCCCTCTTCCCCCCGTTCCCCACCGTCACCCCCACCGTCATGCCCCCATTCCCTCCAATCACCCCTCGCATTGCCCATCTTCCACAAAAATCTGTGCTCGAAATATCGGGTCCAGATGCCCCCAAGTTTCTCAAAGGGCTGAGCTGCAAAGACGTAGAGCCCATCGGTGGTGGCTATAGCGGCTTTCTGAACGCTTCGGGCAGAGTCCTTCACACTACATTCATATTTCCTCGTCCCAACTCGTCATATCTTATCACCCACGAGTCGCCAGCAGACCATCCCTCGCCGCTCAGCACTCTCCTCCCACCATTTCGGCTTCGGTCAAAGGTGCGGATTAGAGATGTTACAGAACAGTGGGATGCATGGTCTGCCTGGGGAGACAGACTAGAAAACGGAAATTGCCCAGTGAGAACGTGGAAAATGGGGAGCGGCGGGGCTGCAGAGAGTCACTGGTCATGGGAGGATGGTGTGCGAGATGTGGGGACTGGCGAACACGAGGCGGGATGCTGGGATCTACGGGCTGGGTGGCTCAATATGGGGAGACAACTGGTTGTGCCAAAGGGAAGCAAACGTGAGTGAAACACATCATTTTCATGAGCTGACTGTCAGCCACACTGTCATCGTCACATGATCAAGCCTCCGCGGAAGACTATAAGCTCCATCGGACTCTTCTTGGAGTCCCGGAGGGTCCAGCAGAAATCGTTCCGGGTAGTGCCTTGCCTTTGGAGAGCTGCATGGATATACACGGAGGAGGTAGGTTGCCCATATGTGCGAGTCGCAGCTGACATTGTAGTCGACTTCAGAAAGGGGTGCTACCTCGGCCAGGAGCTGACTGTCCGCACCTATCATACCGGGGCCACACGGAAACGCATCCTGCCTATTCGGCTGTTCCCCTTGGATGGTGTGACACCCCTCGCCGAACTTCTTTCATGCTCTGTACCATTAGCCGAGGCTCCCAGTGGTCTTGATATCACATACCTCCCCCCAGCATCCTCAGCGACACAAAAGCCGCGGTCAGCTGGTCGGGTATTGTCACTGCACGACTCTATCGGCCTCGCCTTGGTTCGCCTTGAGATGGTTGAGCGGTGTTGGTGGTCGGGAGCGGAAGTATTAGCACTACCCGCCAATGACTGGCTTACAAGTGGAACGGGGAGATTGGTCACCAAGATCAATGACAAAGAGTGGGGGGTGTACGTGGATAGGGGGGAAGCGTATTCAGCAGCGGTGGAATACATGTCATCATCATAGATCATCGAAGAAGCTGTTGTCCGTGTCTGCCGGAGGTTTGCTCAGGTCACCCATCCCGTTCTGTGCCTTCTTCGACTTTGTCTTCTCAGGCTCATCATCAGATGAAACTTCCTCCTCATCCACCTCCATCTCTTCGTCATCACTCTCCTCAAAGAGATTCTGGATGTCGGTGAGTTTAAGGCACTCATCATGGCTGACACTGCCCAGCCATTTCCCTTGGTGGTCCACCTTGATCCTTTCAATTGGATACTCTTCGTGAGTTGCGATGACACCCACTGCCCGGATTTTACTTTTGTCAGCTCAATGCCAAGCATGCGCACGGCCATCCCGACTCACAGAACTTATGGGGCAGGATTTGGATGACACGGACCATGCCGTCTTCAGAGCCTGTGGCGATGATGTCTGGAGTTAGAGCCGCAATCGCGTCAATAGACGCTGGATGACCCGGTATCCGATCAACGCCTGTGGGTCGGTAGATCAGCTTAAGTGTCGAGGTACTTTTTGTGCAAGCCACGTACAATCACCCCACCCCGCCTTCCTGTTCCACAGTGACAAGATACCGAGCCCAGAGCCAACGATTGCTTTGGAACCACCCTTCATGGGTACGATCGATAAGAGCTCATCTTCCTGGTCATCTGATACAGACAAGGGAGAGGCTTTATTTGATCGGATATCAATAACAGACAAGTGACCATCGCCCCTGGACATGTCAAATAGCAACGAGTCAGTTCTGTGTCAGGAGAAGAGCAGATATACACTCACGAGGTTGTGACGAGTTGCCGTTTGTCTTCAAAATATGTGAAGTCTGAAATGTAATCAAAGTGCTGAGAGTAACTTCGCAGAGCTTCGGGCTGCCGATGGTCCCAGAGCTGCCGGGTACCACATCGCAATGCCCCATTAGTTGCTTGCACTCGTATTACCGAGCGCTACGCACCTTGATTACTCCGTCGTCATCCCCCGTAGCAACAATGTTAGGGTTCACGCAATATACACGGTTGATAGGCGACCTGTAAGATATCAGCAAAGCGCAACGCATAGATAACTCACTCGTGCCCGTCCACGTAATCATGTACAATTGCGCCGTCCTGCGAGGCCATGCGGCTGCATAAATCAGCTTTGCTGTGTTTCAGAATAACTCACAAGAGGTTCCCGCTCTTCCCGCCCATCCATAAATGGCCACCATCTTCTTCCACGGCGATCGCTCGAGCAGTTCGCTTGGTGGGCCGCACGCTCCACGAAGAAGACGCTTCACCAGTTTCCTCGTTGTATCGCCAAGCGTAGACTTGGCCAGTGAGCAAAGGGGCGTAGACGATGGATTCGCTCGGGTGGAACGCCAGATCAAAAGGCTGGGTCAAGTTAGGTCAGTCATTGTAGACACATATGTGCATGTCTTGCTGTCCTACCTGGTTCTTTAGTTTGATGTCTGGCATGGCTGATATGTAGCTTGTTGGTGAGGTGAGTATCGGCCTCACCTTTGCAGTTGTCGAAAATTATGCCTGCGGTGCCTGTGTGCTGTGTCCCGGGTATTTGCAGTGAATTTGCTACGCGTCCGCGGTATGTAAGTAACTATCCTGAAATATCTACGGCGGTGGGCCTGCCAGTGCCTGTGCGTCTATGGGCCGCTTGTACAGGATATTGGTAGTATAGTAGGGCGTATGGGCACCGCACCGTAGGATCGTGCACCCCATATGCATCATTGACACTTGCATCTTGGTTCGATCAAGTGCGCGCTATGATATGCTGTCCGTGCCTAATATAGCCAGCCTACCGCCAGACAGTATCAAGTCCAATCGTATTTATTATATATATAACCCTAGCTAACCCGTACCTCTGCTGCTAGTTGCAACGCGCGGGACTGAGCTCGTCGCCACGTCCTTTCCACCCACCACTTACCATCATCTGCTGGTTCCGCCTTGCGAACAGCATACGATATCGCCAATACGCTTCGTTCAGCAACTGCTCCCACCACCCCTTACCAATATGGATGCTCTGCGCGTAGCCAGGGTAGACGGCGTCACTCTTCAATACCTACTTGCTCCCACTTCTCCAGACGGCAAACCTACTCAGCAGAGGCTCACAGGCGACCTCCATCTCACTCCTCACCACCTCATCTTTTCGCAAACAGGTTCCTCGGCCGGCACTCCTGAAATATGGATCCCGTATCCTGCCATCAATCTGTTGACCCGCCTTCCACAAGATATACACGGGCTGTATCCTCTGCAGGTCGAGACGAAGACCTTTGAAAGCTATACCATCCTGTTTACCAAAGATAGGGATGACGGAGCAGAAGATGTGTGGCAAAGCGTGAAGGATTGCGCTCTGAAATGTAAGTCGCGTAATTGAAACGTCCACTGCTAACTAGCGCAGCATCTGTTGACCAGCTCTACGCATTCTTCTACCGACCTTCGAACCAAGGCTCTGAGGGCTGGGGGGTCTACAACCCGCGGACTGAATTCGCCCGGCAAGGACTGGGGAGTCGAACCAAAGCCTGGCGATTCACAGATGTCAACAAAGACTATTCATTCTCGCCAACATACCCTAGCAAAATTGTGGTACCGAGCAGGATCAGCGATTCAACGCTGCTGTATGCGGGCAAATACAGAAGTAAGGCTCGGATACCAGCATTGACATATCTGCATTGGGCCAACAGTGTAAGTGTCCCTTGTCTCAAGTATGGATATATCGACTAACCACAACGCAGGCATCCATTACCCGCTCCTCCCAGCCCATGGTGGGCATAAAAAATTCTCGCTCCTCACAAGATGAACGTCTTGTTGAGTGTGTATTCACATCGCACCTGTTTCTGGATACAGCATATGCCTCTACCACAGTATTTGGTGCTACATCAACCAACCTGATTATTGATGCTCGCCCTACTACCAATGCTATGGCCAACGTTGCCATGGGGGCTGGTACAGAGAACATGGAAAACTACAAGCTCGGGAAAAAGGCCTACCTTGGCATTGATAACATACACGTTATGCGAAACTCCCTCAAAGCTATCGGGGAGGTAGTGCGTGATGCCAACAGCAGGTTAGCACCACTTGATCGTGGCCTCCTACGCAAAAGTAATTGGCTTCGCCATATCTCTGCCATCTTAGATGGTGCTCTCATCATTGTCCGCAACATACACCTGAATGCCTCCCATGTCCTCATCCATTGTTCAGATGGCTGGGACCGTACAGCTCAGCTCAGTGCTGTCGCTCAGATAGCGTTGGATCCTTTCTACCGTACCCTTGAGGGGTTCAGAGTGCTGGTGGAAAAGGATTGGCTGTCATTTGGTCACAAGTTTCTAGATCGCTCAGGACACCTGTCATCAGAGAAATACTTTATGGCTGCTGAAGCTGAGGATGAAACCGAGGACGAAACTGGGGGAGCTCACCGAGCAGCACAAGCTTTCTTTGCTTCAGTGCAGAAACAGTTTTCAGGTTCATCTCATTTGAAGGAAGTGTCACCAGTCTTTCATCAGTTTTTGGACTGTGTGCGCCAATTACAAAGGCAGTACCCAGAACGCTTCGAGTTCAATGAGCAGTATCTGTTAGACATTTACCAGCACATTTATTCCTGCCAGTTCGGAACGTTCATGTTCAACAATGAGCAGGTTCGTTCTACCACCCAGAATGGCTCATCTTACATGGAACAAACTGCATCTATTTGGGATCATGTTGGTGCGCCAGATCAGCAGGCAAAGTATGTCAATCAAGCATATGACCCCTCATTTGATGACCGGGAAGCCCGTCTACCATCCTCAGACCAGGGTGTCCTTATTTTTGATCCTAAAGATGTCAAGTTCTGGTTCAGGCTCTTCAAACGGGGGGACGAGGAGATGAATGGCTCACCGGCAGCTTTGGCAGTCCCACAGGAGAATGATGCGCCGGGATGGCATGATCTGCAGACAAGTGATGCTGGCAGAGTGGAACAACCACGTCACTATGCTCCACCAGTTCCACCGACCTTGTTGTCATTATCATCCTCACCATTATCGGGGCCTAGCCAGGCCAAAGCTTGGAATTGGTCTCAACTCTCAGGAGGCGCCTTGAATGTGGTGCAATCAGCAGCCAGGGAAATACGAAATATATCTCAAGACGCCCTGGCACAACTGAAGGCTGAAGCTGGGGAGCTTGAGGGTGACAAATGGAGGCAGGACTCTAGGGGTCGTCATGATGAGCGCAGAGTACAGGTAGTAGCTGAAAGTGGGCAAGAGAGTGCTGGTGAGGGCTGGAAACAAGCACTACCTTCACAGCAGCTGCAAAAAGCCAAGTCATCTGATTGGATAGAGTCAGACCCCTGGAGCAACAATCAGGTATCTGCCACTGTACAGACTGGCAGCAACCCCTGGATGGTCACCAGCACAAGTGATCTCAGGAAAGATGCTGAAGAACTCTCATTGTCCAAGCTAAGCCTTGTTGACAAACCAGCTACACCACCACCTGAAGTTATGGTCATAGACGCGGCAGTGGCAGGGGAGAAGAAGGCATGGGACCCGCTGGGTGTGTTATGATGCATGTACAATATGCCCTACAAATCACGCACACTTTTCTCTGGTTGCTGCACTACTACATCCAAGCCTCTCGATAGTCTCTTCCATGTCTCTTGGAATGCTAACTCCGCAGAACTATCCAAACCCAATTCTAGCGCAACCATGTGGGTGTCCAGAAGCTCGTTACTAACAGCATCCATACCTGCCTGGTTGCCTGTTGTTCTTGACGCCTCTTTTTGAGGTTCGAAGATGTTTTTTTCAAAAGGTGGTCTGCGCCATTCCACAGCACGATCCACAAGGGACAATAGATGTGCTGTGGCCTTCATCGGGGTATGTGCGTTACCACACAGTATGCTTTGCAGAGAAAAGGAGAGTCGGTGGAGAATAGGGTATTGAAGGCCACCGGTAGCTGTGGCCATGAACAGGGGTGTCAATGATTCTATAACATAGGCAGCAGTCAGCAGATGCCTTGTATTAAGCACTCAGAAGATGGAGAAAGCGTCAGTCACCCACCTTGAGGGTGCTGACTAAACACAAATGCATCTGCTGCACATGCCGACGTTCCTGCAAACTGCCCCTTCCACTGGATGATTTTAAGAGGATCAGTTGGCGGCTAATATGAGATCTGAATCAACTACCGTCTAGATTGCTCACCAATGCGCTGCTCTGCTTGGCAAGAGCCATTGCTGTATGCATGTCACCGCAGGCGATAGCGGATTGTAGACCAACATCCATTAGTTCTCGGCTGAGTCCACCGAGACTTCGGGATTCTGTAGACGGATCAAATAGTGAAAGAATTGCCTGCAAACACTCTGTGTGCTGGGGTGGGTCGGCACAAAACATGGACAGCGCAGTGAACTCTACCGCCAGTCAGCAAGCAGTCATCCAAGAAGACAAACAGGAATTGCTCACCCAGCTTCTGTCTGTTGCCTTTGGTGGCAGAGTTTGCTAGGGGTGAGGCCTCTGGAAGGAAGCTAGCCTAAAAGCCAAGAGCGGCATAATGAACACGACTGTGCACAGCCCGGAAAATATCTTGTTAAGAACAGCCGGCTCACCTTTCGCTCTGTGTAGGCATGTTCTGCCTTGTATTCCGATTTGGATCGCTGAATTGCTGCTGCTATACGCTGCTGCCGGATGCCAACTTTCGTTCTGTCCGGCGAGAGGTCTCGAGACTGCCTGACAGCATCGTCAACTTTTACCGCAACGGAATAGCAGTCTGAAGTCTCTGCGGTGAGCCCAGGAGTCATGGCGGATAATCGAAAGCAAGATCGATCAATGGCACCCTCATAAGCGACAGAAGATGCTGACTGAAGTCAGGAGTGCATCATGTGCAAAGAAAGAGAGGATCAAAACTCGGCCGGCGTTATTTAAGGTTAACTACAAAGTGATTTGGCTGACTGTGCGGTGTCCGGTTCCCGAGTGCGGTTCGCAGACCAGTGTGCCTTATGTCCATTCTTAACGTGTAGGGGAGTAATGGCCGCGTTTCATGTTTCTCCTTGATTAGGCTCGCTGTTCAAGGTATCGTCGACCCCGGCACTTTGCGTCCTCTTCATTCATTCTTCTGCTTTCAGCACCCCCCAACCCACTCTCCCTCCCCCATCCCCCTGCGGCCCTTCCCTACGTCTCCCCCAGTCCATCCGCCGACCACTCATCTCCCATGGCGACAGCACATACACTTTCACAAGCAGGAACGTCAAACGTGTCGGCTCTGGACCCCATCACGTACCCAGCACATCTTGCTCATACGCACCCAGCTCCCCCGGCATCCTCATCGCGGACCATACCAGATCAGCACCATTTCACTGTAACCGGCCCTGGGGACATTGCTGTCAGCAGTGGGCACAATGATTCTATATCACAAGCCGACGTCACGGCTAGGCACCCACCTTTGTTACCGAAGAGTTCTGAAGCATTTGAGGTGGGAAGCGAGCCAGATGCACCTACAGAAGGGACAGCGCCGAGGCGTCGTCGGGCAGGGACGCGGGGAGAACGATCTCAGATCGGCGACACAGACCGGAACGGCAGAGGCGGACGGTTTGGACTGAAGCCCACCAAGCCTGAAAGCATTGAGCCTTTGCTGCCCTCTTCTTGTGGCGTCGGCCGTGCGCCAGCGTCTTCAATGTACTTCTCCCCTGTACCATGCCATGGGCGCCCACCCAACCAAGCGCTCCGAGCACACACTGGCACAGTGGTCGGTGAGCGAATATGGGTCATAGGCGGCGTTGACAAACAGAGTTGCTGGAGAGGGGTTGCATGGTTCGACACAGAGACTATGATGTGGAGCACGATTGACACGCACGGTGAACAATTCCCTCCACTGCGTGCTCATACGACGACATTAGTGGGAAACAAGCTATATATCTTTGGTGGTGGAGACGGCCCATCTTACAGCAACGAGGTCTGGACCTTGGACACTGGTGAGTGGATTGAACTTGGAGCCCCTTTCCTATGCTGACAGTAGTATGTATCAGTCACCCATAAGTTTTCGAGGCCTGTGTTCAGTGTGGCAAACATGCCAATCCCTCCTCCGCGACGAGCACACACCACTGTGCTGTATCAAAATTCCTTGGTAGTCTTCGGTGGTGGTAACGGGCAAGCTGCACTGAATGATGTGTGGGCTCTCGATGTATCTGATCATGACAACCTCTCATGGCAAGAATGGAAGACCAAGGGTGATATACCCCAAAAGAAAGGCTACCATACTGCCAATCTAATTGGGGACAAGATGGTTGTATTTGGAGGCAGTGATGGTCATGCGAGTTTTGCCGATGTCCACGTTCTCAATCTGAGTGAGTTATTATCGCATTATCGATCTGCACAATATGTTGACCTTGCGGTTTCGTACCAGAGACGCGGGTTTGGACGCTCGTCAACACTGATATCAAACACAACCGTCTTTCCCACACCTCGACACAAGTTGGCTCTTACTTGTTCGTCCTAGGCGGTCACAACGGTCAAACTTATGCACAAGATGTATTACTTCTTAATCTTGGTGAGCTATAGGTGTCAACCCGTTGTGATATACAAGTAACATATAGAAGCTGACTTGCCTCAGTGACTCTCCAATGGGAATCAAAGCTGCCCAGAGGGGTTACACCTCCAGGCCGAGGGTATCATGTGGCATTGCTGCATGATGCAAGGATTTTCATATCAGGTGGATACAATGGTGACAGTGTCTTCGATGATTTGTGGACATTGGACCTTAGTGCTGGTGCATATCTTCCACAAGTGGTATGTCCCCTGCAGCTCGGCTATTGATCAGTTAGAGTATAGTTGTAACTGATACTGGGAATATAAGACAACTTTCGAAGTCGATGAGACATCTGAGCAAAAACGGAAGCCTACTGCAGACCTGGGTGATGTCTAGAGCACCACTGTTTACCATGGAGGTACCTGTACCTAGTGGGGGACATGCCAATGCACTGTGTTGAATAAGAACCGCCACCTATACACCCTGACAGATGCGGCCATCTGAAGCCTGTACACTGACTCCGATGTGCCATGCTGCTCCACTTAAACTGACCCCTTCTGAGCAACCAATGTAGCACAGTATAGGTATAGATTACTGTCCAGTCTGACTCTTTTGGGTTGAGGAAATACATGTCCTGTGTGAGGTGAGTGGTGGACTGTGAGGACAAGGGGAGGTCTGTGCACTAGGTGTTTGTTTGCCTTAGACCAGTCAGTGGGTGTTCATTCAGTGTTTGGTAGAGATTCTCACCACATTGTTCATGGTGAAGCCCACCCCCCTGTAGTCCGTCCAGCGATTCACCTGCTCATCTACCCATTCAGTGGCATCTGGATCACTATCTTGTTCGACTTATCCGATACAACATCTATCTATCTCTGGGTGATATGACGTCGGCATGAGCTGCTCTGTACCCATGACCTCATTCATGCGTCTCCAGGACTCTCCAATGAAGATCTAGTCTCTTGAGACGATGGAGCGAGGGATGCTGAACTTAGGAGACCCAGGTGTCAACAAAATGCTGGGTGACAGTGGTGGAGTTGTCAGTGGAGAGGGGGAGTGAGGGTGACGAAGCCAGTGAGGAAATCAGTGATGACCATGAGGTAGTCGAAACCATGGGAGTCGGGAAGGACACCCACAGACTACGCCTTGACATGCTTGATTATCTCTCGACAGGTTATGAGCCTTGCTGCTTCACAGCACTTATCTATACATCTGAACGACTTTACTACACTTTACAAAGTCAGGATCGCGCCCTGCTACACCCCACCTGGTCCTGCCCCTGTCTGCAACGGACTGGAACTACAGTACATGTATATAAGCTGCAAATGCTATTCCAGCTGGGCTGGAATGGTGACTTTTTGCCACAGCGGTTAGCAGGCCCATGTCTGGATGTTACTTTGCAGTTGCATCTTTACACTAACAACAGAGGTTGTGGACAAATCTGGACCCTCCAGTGACAAGTCACTGCGCCTAGCGCACAAGCAAGCCTGTATCGCTTCAGCTGACTACACTCTGGACGTCTACTTCTCCTCCAAGTGTCCTGAGTGTTGGAATAAGTGATACAATCTGGATGATATTAATTAATTAACTCTGCTGAGTAGCCTCGACTCCCTCTCATTCCCTAATCACACCCACTCCATCATAAAAAACCCCTGTCTACATATTACTTCAACCCCCTCATCTCACTTCCCCTCCATACACTTGCTCCTTATCCCACAAACTCTCAGTCAAGTCTCAGTCATGTATGTGTACACAGTGTGTTGTAATTTCGTTCGTTCTCAGTCATGTCCACATGTAGTAGCAACCAGGAGGTCACACTTCTTGAGTTTGACATCACAACATCATCTCTCTCTGTATGCAATCTATACATAGCTATCTGACACAGCTTCTTCAAGCTTTATTCCTCGATATACCTAGTCATTTGGAGTCATACACTCACTTTTCTCTAAGTCTGCCATTTCCATCGTTTGACCCAAGATAATTTCGACTTCACTTCCAATCTCCTGTCATCCATCATGTCTGAGAGTCATTATCATGCCTTCTACAAGGGCGTCCGTCTTACAGGGCCAGACAACTACGCTGATTGGGAGCTTGAAGTACAGACTCTCATTCTTATGAGTCTCGAAATTGGGAGTCTTCCTCCCACACCAGAAGAGAGTGCTGTACCTTCTGTCAAATACAAGACAGACCTTTGCAAGTTAACAGGCATTTGCCCTCTCTCAAGAGTCCCTCTGTCGAGGTGCAGGCTGCCTTACCTGCTCATATCAAATCTGTTCAAATGGCTGATAGCCAAGCACTCTGGAACGAACTCAGATAGCAATATCTGGCAGCTGTGGGTGCCAGGCAAGTTCATCTTCTCGAAGAAATCTGGTGCTCTCCTATCTGTCAATGAAGGCGAGGACCCTGTTGAAAAGCTTGGCCAAATGAGATCAGCCCAAGTAGTGGTGAGCATCTCTCTGATCGGATGCTTGATTATGCTATGACCTTGGCTCTTCCAAAGTCATTTACCACTATTGAGCAGACACTTTGACACAAGCAGCCGCTTTCAACTTCATCTGTGCAATCTGCTGTCCAAGCTGAGTGGTCTAGAAAGCTCAAGGAAGAGGCAAGTCTAGTCAACAGAGTTAATCAGTATTGTCACATGCGGAAAGGGAAATCGCCTATGAACGACAGCTAGCTAATATATCTCTGCTCCAGCACCCTCCGACCGTAGTCAACCAGCTACACCGGCGAACTGTGGCCAACCATCTACACAGGTGAGCTGTGGCCAACCATCTACACAGACAACGACGACCCAAGCCCAATCTAGAAACAAACACGAGAACCCTGAGATGTGACACCAACCCCCAGCGATGTTACTGAAGGTGTAAAGCCCAGGGAGTGGTTGAAGAAATAGTGTACATTTCATAAATCTCCAACTCATAACACAAGGGATTGCAAAAGGATAAACAGTGGAGTGGTAATCATTCTACAGGACAAGCCGACTCTTATGCCTATCATGTCCAAGTGACTGATGTCTTTCTAGACTGGCATTTAAAGCTTGAACATCTGGGGATTGAGAAAGTGGTGAGTTTAGGCAAATATGGGAAATTTGGTCAGTACAGTATGTTTAGAGATGTAAAGACTGTGGAAATCTGAGGGTTCTCTTGTCAAGCCTGCATTCCGGGAAAAACAGGAGGTTTGCCATCTCCTTCTGCCTCACACATCAGCACTCACATGCCTTAAGAGCTACTTCATGATGATATCTGGGCAAAGCACCAGTGTCATCAAAGAGTGGACTGCTGCATTTTCTAACAGTCTATGATGATTATAACCACATAATATCTATCACATTGTTGAGGAAAAAGTCTGATGCCTGCAAGCCTTCAAGAACTTTGTGTGCCATGCTGAAAACCAGACTGGCTACAATGTCAAATCTGACAGATTTGACAGAGGGGGGGGATTTACTTTCTGCATTGCTTAAAAAATCCATACTTGACATACTTGACAAAGGCATGATCTTATACCACCAGATGCTCACACTCAAAATGGGTTGAGTGGCCTCATCGAACCATTCTCAATGGTGTCAGGACTCTACTATTCTGCTTATTGACACTTTTACCACCAAGCTTTTGGGGTGAAGCTGCAAAATACACCACTTTCTCTCACAATTGCTCCCTTATATCTGACATCACTATTCCCTTTGAATTGTGGTAAGGAAAGAAGCTAGAATTTACGCATCTCCCAGTCTTTGGTCAAAAGATATTCTACAGTGACCACACCACTACAACAAAGTTACAGTCACCCAATATATTACAAGGGAAGGTGCATGGGGTATGCTAATGATACCAGCACATCCAGTTATCGTGTTTTCGATGTGGAAATGAAGAAAATCATTGTCCCAAGGGACACACCCAATCTTTCTAAAAGACCATGTCACTCATCCTCCAGCAATCTCACCCAACACACATGTTTTACCTTCAAGTTTCAAAGACAGACCTGTACATCATGATGATAGAAATATTGACATAGAACCTCACCTGTTTCATACAGTAGATTCTAGCAACGAAAACCCCCAAAAAAGACAACAAAACAATCAAAACAACAACACCAACAACAATGTCCCTTCAGTAGATAGTGGATCAGAACACATAAGAAATGCTCCAAAGCGACAGAGGGAGCAGTCACCCATTGAGTTGCTTCGTTTATTATCCCAGCAAGACAGCAAAAAAGGCACAAAAGCATCCTGGCATCACCTGGTCGTCTAAAAGTGACATATCCTCCATTGATCCCTTGTCTCTTGCAGACGACCCCAGCACTTGAGTAGCATTTGCATTAACACTGGCTGCTGTCTCGATTAATTTGCCCAAGACTTTCAGGGAGGCTACATTATCTCTGGATGGGGATTAGTGGCAAGATGCTATCAATGCAGAGCTGGACAAATTCACAAAGTACAAAGTTTGGAAAGCTGTTGACAGAGACCCACCACAAAGAGTGTTGAAGGCCAGACAGGTATTTACCAGGAAGATTCATGAAGAGACTGGAAAACCATCTGGTCACAAAGCAAGATGGGTTGTCAAAGGCTATGGTCTAAAGTATTGTCTTGATTACCATGAAGTCTTCTCTGCTGTTGCCCATAAAGATTCACTCTGAGTCTTCCTATCAATTGTCAATCATTGGATCTGGAGTGAGATCAAGTCGACATCAAGGCAGCTTTCTCGTATGGGTAACTAGAACATGCCATCTACATGGAGCCACCTGAGGGCAGTGACATACCTGGCAACAAATATAGACTTCTGGATAAATCCATCTAATGTCTGCATCAATCTCCAAGATGTTTCAACAGAGCTCTAGTTTGATGGTCGAGGGCACAAGGACTTATTAAACCCACCAAAGCTGATCCTTGCTTCTATGTGCGACATCATGAGGGGGAACTGCTCATGCTCTCAGTGCATGTTCATGACCAACTCATTGCATGTAATTACAGAACAACTTTTGATTAGTTCAAGACAGCACTGAACAACGAATTCAAAGTACAGAGTCTGGTCTTGCTGGTTATTTTCTTGGCATCAACATCTACAGGGATTGATTAAAGATTAAGCTCTATCTATCACAGGAGCAGTATTTAAAGGCCTTTCTTGCCCATTTCAACATGTCTAATTGCAATACATCCAAGACATCATTGCCCTCAGGTTTTAAAGCCATTCCTGCCGCAGATGCAGAGCATGATAATGCACAATATCACCCATGTCCACAAGTTCTTGGATCCATACTTTATGAGGCCACAGTTACAAAACCATACCTGGTGAAGGCTGCTGGAGTTTTGTCACGATACATCAGCAAGTGGATCAAGTCACATTTGGATGGCAGCGAAGCATTGCTTGAGATATTATATCAGTGGCACTTCAGATTCTCACTCATATTTGATGCTCACTCCTGCAAGTGAGTTGTGCTTCGTTATGTGGATGCTGATTGGAGAGGAGACATGGACACCAGGCGATCTACAACAATATTCAAGGTCTATGTGTAAGAGGGGAGCCCCCCTCGTCACTTCCGGCGCGGGCTAGCGGACGACAAGGCTGTGTCGAAGCCTGGACTGGTCGTAGGCACTTGCTCAAAGTCACCTACTGCATCTATGCGACCTGGGCAAGGGTCAGATACGGAACTGAAGAGCGAACACGAGACCAGCCACTCGTACAAGACACAAAGTGGAAGACAGGCGAGAAGATTGTATGGATGAGGATCCAACATCGTCTCGCCCGGGGTGGTCTCTATGTGCCTGGTGCATCGAAACAACAAGTACAGGGCAACAGGCCTAGGCGCGGAGCTAGGGCCGGGACCAAAGCCACGTGGAGTGGTCCGGCTATCCTGGGCCTGAGACGCGTCCTTTGGCTACTTTCCCACACACGTATATACAATGCTATGTACCTATACTAAAATGGATATTCCGAACCAACCAAGATAGCTACAGAAGAGATAATCGTATGTACGTAATGCGGGGACGAGGGTCTAAGCGATAGGCCCTCCCCCTCCTCGAAAAAGCCGTATTGAAAAAATAAGTTGCGAAAACAATCAGGAATGTCGGAGTGAAAAATTGAAATCAGAGAAACTCGGGTATTTGAAAACACAACGAGGTGTGGAAAATGATGAGGATAATGATGATGAAAAGACTACGAGGATCGGATAGGAATTGAGTGAGCTATCGCGAAGAAGGAGATGTGAAGAAGTGAAAAACGAGAAAAGAAAAGCCCCTTGTAAGAGATATGGGCTCTTATGTCGCATCAGGAGGCAGCCAGGCTGAGGCGCGGTGCGCTGGGAGGAAGCGAAGATCTTCGGATATTTGCTCTCTTCTTATGTAACGCGTTTCTGGCCGCGTCTCGCGGCACTTGCACAGCTCACAACCACGGGGCTAGAACGGCGGCATCATGGATAGTCTATCTACTTCTCCACTGTCGTTTCTTGCCCCTAGACTACTTCTCCACTGTCGTTTCTTGCCCCCTTTCCTCGAGTGCTCTTGCATTGTGGATGGTTGTGTGCCATTCTGTTATCTGACTCTGTGTCTCAGGCATGCATATTGGGTGACTGTCGTGCTATCGCTGTCGCGCCTATCGGTCAAGCCTCGCCGTTCTATCCACTGTCGCCGTCCGTGCTGCCAACCAGCCAGTCAGTGAAGAGGGGTCCACCCCTCTTACAGCGCGTATATATGTGTATACAATGCTATGCTACGATACTAAAATGGGAATTGCGCGCCAACAAAAATAGCTACAGAAGAGATAATTGTATATATGGTAAGCAGGGAAGAGGGCCTATCTCTTACACCCTCCCCCTCCTGGAGAAAGCCGTGTTGAAAAAAAAGGTTACGAAAAAAACTCTGGAAATGTCGATGTGAATATTCGAAATCGGAGAAACTCAGGAATTAAAATAGGTGACAATGTGTGGAAAATGATGGAGATGATGATGTTGAAAAAAACTGAGAGGATTGGGGGGGAATTGAGTGAGCTATCGCGAAAAAGGAGATGTGAAGGAAATGAAAAACGAGAAAAGAAAAGCCCCTATCTACTTGCCATGGCCCCCTCTTTCTCCTCATTCATCCCCCATGCTCCCCTGACCTGCCCCCCAACCCCTGTAGCCAGCTCTGTCCCCCCATACCCCATATCCCCACTTGCCAGCCCCACTTGCCAGCCCCACACACCTCACCCCCCATGCAGCTCTGAGCTCGCAGCACACAGCATTCCACACACAACACCCCATACCACCTCGTGAAGACGAGGGGGAGTAGCCTGACCGAGATGGTTTCCAGCCTGTGTTGCTATTGTTGGAATAAGTGATCCAATCTGGATTACATTACTTGTGGACATGATTGAGAACGAAATTACACAGCACTTTGTGCATATATATGACTGAGACTTGACTGGAAGTGATGAGGGGATTATGATGGAGTGTGTTAAGGGGATGAGAGAGAGTCGAGTTTATTTAACAGAGTCAATTAACTAGTAGCAACCAGGAAGTCGCGGCTCACTTATTGAATTCGACATCACAACATCTCTCTCTCTATGCAATCTATACATAGCTATCTGACACAGCTTCTTCAAGCTTCATTTCTCGATATACCTGGTCATATCTCGACAGGTTATGAGCCTTGCTGCTTCACAGCACATATCTATACATCTGAACGCTCTTACTACATCCCACAAAGCCAGGATCGCGCGCTGCTACAGCCCACCTGGTCCTGCCCTAACAACAGAGGTGGTGGACGAATCTGGACCTGTCACGTCTCGGGTTTCTCGGATTTGTACCTAGATCGCGCTTTGGTCGTCTTGTCTGTCTAGTTGGTTGGCGACTGTTCTACGGTCGCGAGGTCGCTGGGGCGGAGGTATATACATAGCTAGCTGTCTTCATAGTGATATCTCTTTCCATATGCGACAATACCGAAAAGGTTTCTCTATCCCCCCCAAAAAACACCAGAGAGAGCACGCTCCAGGGCGTGACAAACCACAGCTTTACAAAGATGCTTCATGTCGTGCCCGCCCGCAAGACCGACAAGGCTCCCGCTCTAGCCCAACAGTTCCTCCGACACGTCGTCCGACCACATGGGCTGCCAGCTGCAGTTGTGTCCGACCGAGGTTCTACCTTCACATCGGCTTGGTGGCGCGATGTGTGCCAAGCACTAGGGACGACACCGCTGTTCAGCACCGCGTTCCACCCTCAGACGGATGGACAGACTGAACGGGTGAATCAGCCAATCGAGCAATACCTCAGGCTGTTCATCGACCAGGATCAACGGGACTGGGTGAGCCATCTACCTCTGCTGGAATTCGCATACAATAATTCGTATCACACGTCCACAGGCATGACACCCTTCTTCGCCAACTACGGCTACCACCCTCGCGACCACCTTATGGTCACCCCTCCGACCCCGCGCCACCCCCACTCCACTGCTTGGCTCATCGATCTCCGTGTTACCCGCAACCGCGTGGCGGCCTGCCTAGCGACTGCTAAAGCTCGCCAGGCCCGCTTTGCCGACCGACACCGGCAGGCCATCGACCCCGACCTGTTCCAGGTGGGATCGT